>JAJOZX010010678.1:0-57500 GCA_023014485.1 Bathynomus jamesi | reverse complement strand
GGGTATAACATTCCGACATTTTTACTAAACTTTGCAATTCTTTCAGTTATTTCTTGTATATTACCGCTTTCTTTAGTAAACATACTCCCTAGATATTTAAATTTTTCAACATTTCTTATTTCCTCTCTCCTATTTGAACTCCAAATTCTCCTTCTCTTCGACATACACTTAATATTTCTGTCTTTTCTACATTCATTTCCATTCCCCCCTCCTTCAAACATTCATTCCAATCAATTAAAGCTTCTTCTATATCTTCTCTCTCTGTCGTCCAGAATGCTATGTCATCCGCATATGCCATTATTCCATTATTATTATTCATTTCATGACGTCGCTTGAAACTTCCAATGACTGTCTATGTAGGCTATAAACAGGAGTGGTGATATAACTGCCCTGCTTCACCCCTGTTCTAACTTCAAACCAATCATCATTTTTATGTCCAGTCCTTACTTTGCATTCGCTAACTTTATACAAACTTTTCAAAGCCCTAAGAAGTGTCCCCCTTACCCCATAAATTTCCTCCAAACATCTCCACATTTTCCCTCTGGGCACTGTATCGAATGCTTTTTAAGATCTATGAATATTACATAGATATTAGTATTAAATTCCCATGCCTTTTCTATAACAGAAGTGAGGCCAAAAATAAGATTTACCGTACTTCTATCTTTTCGATAACCAGGCTGTTCCTCTCCCAACCTTGCTTCAATTATTTGCCTTGCTCTTTTTTCTATTCTTCTTTCATAAAGTTTTGTTACATGATTAATAAGTGATATTCCCCTCTAATTCTCACATCTACCTGAGTCACTCTTTCCTTTATATATTGGAACGATGATTGTTTTTCCCCAATCACCGGGGACTTGACCTTCTCTCCAATATTTATTCAACAGGTTTCGAATTTTTTCTTTCATGGCTTCGCCTACCTCCTTTATAAGTTCAATCGGAAACTCATTCACTCCCGTTGACTTTCCATTCTTCATTTTATTAACAGCCTCTTCCATTTCTTCTCTGGTAATAATTACCTGTTCTGCTAATTCCTGGTGTATATCCCATCCGCTTCCTCCACTTCTTCTGGATCTCCATTCAATAGATCTTTAAAATAATCTGTCCATCGTCTATTAATTGCTCCAGGTTCCACTATCACATTTCCCGCTTCATTTTTAATACTGTATACTTCTTTTCCTTCCTATGAGATTTTGCAAGGCTATAAATCAGTTTTTTGTTTCCTTTCTCATCTTCTCTCAACTTGTCTCCCAATTCCCTCATTGCCATTTGTTTTGCCCTTTTCTTCTCCCTCTCAGCTTCAAAATGTGTTTAGTTCGTGGAAATAAACGAAAATGTCTGGTGCTTATTCGGGGAGTCGGAGTGATAAAACTGAAACCGGTATTGCTTCATGTATCGGGAAATTTCTCAAAACACCTACCCAGTTACCCAGTATAATGGGATACAAGTATTCACGTTGGAACAACACCGTACACGATTCATCAGCTTATGGTGTGACACACCTCCGGTCGACCGATCCGTCCACCTGTGGCTCATAGTTATCTCAGAGCTTGAACCGAGTGGACGTGCACTCCTCAAATACGATGGAACTTCCTTTGAGCACCATTCTCAATGCCGTGTACGATGTGTCCGTGACAAAGTCGTTGCGCGTGTTCAGGCGTAAAACCGGTGCCATTAACTATGTACTGGAAACGACTTGTAGACAAACAAACTCTGGTAAACGGAATGTTGTTTATTTAAGTGTTGAGGAGATGAATAGAGTCTTCGTGGTAGTTGAGAAGTGGAGTGAGTATCGTTATAAAATACCTGCAGGTGTAGGTACAAGAAGAGAGCAGATTAGTGATACCCCCTCATACGCCATTGTTTTTACGTTGTGTATAAATAACGATCAGCCATGCATTGATATACGACTGATGTGGAAGAATGCTTCTGTTAATAACGTTCTTGTCCCTACGCGAAACCGTTTCATCCTCGATAGAATGTTTGAAATCGTCGGTTTCCGCAAGTTGAAGCCTTATTAGACGCGCGTATTACGGATATGCTTTATTTTGATACGGTTCTTGAATACGCATACACCGCTCTGCTCGATGGGTTTACGAAGTGTAGGACTGAACAAGGCGAGAATGGTCTAGAGCTGGATGCTTATTTAAAAGGTTTAGACTCTGAAATATCATGAACTTTGGTACAAGGCACTTGAGCGGTACAGGGCTGACCTCACCTACACCGTTCACCCTGAAGAACTATTTCTTTATATAATGAGCAGCTGTCGTTACGACTTAGAAAATTATTTCAACTGCCGTGATGCATTGTGAAGATGAGTTCACGATTGAAAAGCTTGGATCGGTAAGAATAAATCATCGACTGGAAACTTGTATTTAATAATGATGTTGTGGCTAACGATGACCTATTTGTGCGTGCTTTTGAATGTATTCTAGCCGTGTTTAAAGATAACTTGCTAACGGAATGTAAAGTGGGCACAAAAATAGTATTGAACGATATGAAGGCCATTTACATAGAGTATTTCACTGCTCAAGTTATAGGGATACCTATATTGTTAAATCGCATTTACTGCATAGTGCAAAGCAATAATGATGTGACTGTAGACTCGATTATGTGCGAGTTCAGTGTTTTAGTTAAGCGCAGTAGGAAATAAAGCGAATGTATTTTGATGTATATTTATTTTCAATATATTTAATATAATTGCGTGTCTGTATATATATATATATATATTTCTCCTGTACTGTTATACTGATGGTTATACTCCAGCGTTTTGTATTTCTTAAATTATTTTATTTTATTTTAGTTTTTTGATTATATATACACTGCTTAATTAGACCCAACTTAATATGGAGAGGTGGTAGCAGAACTATGTCAGGCTTCACAAGAGGTTCCCTGAGTACAATGTACTTTCCTGGTTGCAGTCCTTCACGTGGAGGCCACTGAACTGTTTTATAGTGCTCAGTTGAAGCCCTGCTATCCCACAGGCAAAGAAAACATGAATATTTAGTAAACCCTCCTTGTAAACCTAACAGGAAACCAATCATTTTGAAATCACCACACACGTCCCAGTTATATTGTTCATACCTGATTTGAGTGAGCAGTTGTTTGACATTTTCATAGTCCTCTTTCATTTGAACAGAATGTGCAACTGGTATAGATGGATATTTGTTCCCATTGTGGAGTAGAACAGCTTTTAAACTCCGAGTTGAACTGTCAATAAACAGGCGCCACTCTGAGGGTATATGTGTTAACTCAATAGCTGTGAATAGACCATTAACCTCGCTGCAATAACAGAGAGAGCCATTGACATCGTAGAACCTTGCAAACTCTTCATGCCGCTTTTGGTATTCAGTGCTCTTGCAGTCTTCTCCAAACAAATTCCACTCTTTGAGTCTGGAGGTCAGAAGCTCAGACCCTGATTTCGTCGGACCCAAATCTCTAATTAAGTCGTCCAATTCCCTCTGATTTGGAAAGTGAGGGTTTGTACTGAAAGTTACTGTATATTCTTCATCATGACTGTCCTCACCAGCCGACATCTCAGATGAACTAGCTGCATCCTCATTTTCAACCTGCAAAGCAAAGAAACAAAATATAGGCATAGCTATATATATAGAAGAGCATCAGCACTAATAAAAATCGACACATAATGACCCACAGTCTGTAAATACACAAAGTAAAGTAATGGATAGATACCTGTTCTGGTGGACGTGGTATTGGAAGACTTTCGCCATGTGGTACAGGAGCTATGGATGACGCTATGCTTGGATACTGAAGAGTCTGCCTTCCTTTAACTTTTCTGTACTTAGAAACATCTACCATGCAGTAGTAGCAATCGTCGTGGTGGCTCTTTGGTTCTCTCCATATTCTGGGTACCGCAAAGGGCATTGCCTTGCATACTCCCCGCAGCCACCCTTCAAGTGTGGAGCGGCAGCTTCCACAGATCACATGGGGTGCCCAGGGCTTATCTTGGTCACCCATAGGCATACCAAAATAGAGCCGATACGCGGTCCAGAACTTGATGCCTTTCACAATCTTGTGATACTTGCTTGGGGCCTATGTAATACCCACAAACGTAGCAGAATATATCCAGCGAGTGTTTACAAGCTTTAGTTGCCATTCTCTTTACCAAACTGTACTACATTAATCATAACCTGCAGATATAGAGAGAAGAGTTATTAAATCTGCAACAGATTACAGATTCCAGAAAAAAGATGTATTCACAACACTGAAATAATGTTCGCAATAAAAAAGGATCGATAACACTCAAATCGTCAGCACAGAGAAGCACAGAAACACAGTACCTCAGTGCTGGTAACCATCAGACAAACAACCTGCTTTCTTTGTGTGCTCACACTTACTGACTTCTCAGACTCTGCGCTCATCTTTATAGAGCACCGTGGAAGTTTCGGGCAATTTCTAGAGGAAGAAACTGTCAACGAATATCCGGATTGTTCTCAATTCCTGATTATTCTGATATTGTTGCGCCCATAACAACATTATACTGGTAAAACATGAAAAATGGATTATCTCTGAAACCATTGCTAATACACACAAACTAAGGCCAGATTTGGACTCAGCGCCCACAAATGCATATAAAAACAAAAAATTCTATATAAACAGAATCAGTGTTACACAGTGTAATTCGTCTAAATGAACAGAATGATGTAATGGTGTTTTATTTAATTCTTTTGGATGTGTATATATAAACGATGTTATTTAATTATATATACTGTATAATACCAAATGGCTGGTTACGGCTTCTAAACCGACTGACGGATTTCTAAGCCATCTGTCAAGAATATATGCTTTAATTAAATAAAGAGGGCAATCTGGCAACTCAACCCTAATAATGGACACCTGAACAAGCCATTTCCGCCTTCTAAGCCAGATTAAGCCTTCTAAACCGACTGGCGGATTTCTAAGCCAACTCTCAAGAATATATGCTTTAATTAAATAAATAGCGTAATCTGGCAACTCAACCCTAATAATGTATTTACGCCTTCTAAGCCAGATTAAGCCTTCTAAGCCAGATTAAGCCTTCTAAGCCGACTGGCGGATTAAGTCAACTGGCTGATTTACACCTTATAAGACAGCGGACGGACGCTCGGATGAACTCTCATTATGCGTCTTGCTGGAGCCAGGGGAACACCTCTCTCCCCTTCTTAGGTTAGGTTTCCCTTTGGGGGGTGAGGACATCCCAGCTTCTCCCCCCCCAAAGACCCTCCTCCTCCTCCTTTCTCTCCCTCTCTTAGGTTAAGGTTACCCCTTTTGGGGGGAGGTCATCCTCCCTTCTCCACCAAAAGCTCCCTCCACCCTTCATTGCAGCTTGGGGATAACCCCTCCCCTTTTGCAACATTGTTGCATTGCATTGCACTCTCCCATTTTGCGCCCATTCTACTAATGTCTATTAACTGAATATTGTGGTGATACTAAACTTGTAATGGTGTTGCTGGAAGGATAAACACAAAACCAAAACACATTGCATGCTTTTTCTTTATCTATATTGTTATGCACATGTGTGTATATATATGTTACAGGGAATCTGTGTAACTAGGGATTTCATGAACTCCCTAAAATGTTCAGATATTTCATGAAATCCCTAAAATGTTCAGAGATATCATGTACGATTAAGTCGTGATATTTTCGTTAGTCTTGAGTAAAATATCACGACTTAACCTAACCAATCGTCAAGGGCGCACAGTTGACCTAACCGTGCATTCAATAATTTTTCCGTAGGTTTAACGAAAATATCAGACCCAACCTTACATGAAATCCCTCAACATTTCAGGGATTTTATGAAATCCCTAGTTACACAGATTCCTTGTAACATTATTATATGCGAGTATTTATCTTTGCATTTGTGTATCTTGCATAATTTTATAAATGTACGAGTGCATTGCTCTACTGTTCTAGTATACGGTATCTTATCTGCAACTGTGACAATTGTATTTTAGAGAGCGCAAGATATTTTTAGTTTTCAGATAGGAGAAAAATAGGGAGGGAGGGGACACGTCTCTCCCTATGGCGCCGCCCCTGTATCTATCTATCTATCTATCTGTATAATCTAATTTTATATATATAATCTCGGTAACCTTGGTTTTGCTTCCGCCCGAATTATTCATTCTGGCGAAGATCAAGCTTGTTGCCCCACCTTAGACCTACAGTTTAACGTGGAATCCGAACCACGAGCCACCACGGGTGGTCAGAAAAGACAAAGCCCTCCCCCGGACTTGATCTCACGACCTCCCGATCAGCAGCCCAGCGTCTCAAACACTAGGATTCCCTGTTATCTTCAGGATACCCTGTTTATCTTCGAGCCACTTGTGTTTATGGAAAGATGAACAGCTTCGTGAGCTGAACGCCGCCTGCCATCGCAGAGAATCGAACCCGGGGCCAATAGATTCGTAGATAGCGATGCTAACCACTACATATATATTACATTAACCAATATATACAGGGTGTAACAGAAGTCCGTTTTCATAGGGAAATAAGATAACAGAATTGAACGAGGAAATAGATTTAACTATACACTACAAACAATACAATCAACCTGAGCAATTTGAGCATGTACTGGATTAATTTGTAAGTTGATTGTATTGTTTGTAATGTAGAGTTGAAATTATTTTCTCGTTCAATTCTGTTATATCTTATTTCCCTATGAGAACGACTTGTATTACACCCTGTATAACACACTGAATATGATGAACTTTGCAGATTCCACTGGGGGTATCTAATATCAATATTCTTTGGACCATCATGGGTGGTAAAACGTTTTCGAGGCAAGACGAAAAATTGACGACTTTAACTACCCTTATTAACAAGGCTTTCAGAGGAGGAACGGCAAGTTTTTAACAATGTTACTTTGTAAAAAGTTTGCTCTGTTCCGTTTTCAGTATCAGAGAAAATGGAGTTTGTCAAATAACATTACATATCACAATAGGGAGAACTCAAACTTTACAGAGTGAAAGAATATGAAAAGAATTTCAACAAAAATGGTTATATGAGACATATAAAGAAATTTATTTTTATTGTCAATTGTGTGCAGGTACAGGAGGACTGTTGAGTTCCTTTCCCTCCCTTCGCCACATCTTCCCCAGTATAGGAGGATACAAGACGGTGATGGATGGATTTAAAGGAACACTGGATTTTATAATGGTGGGAATCTTTGTTCTTAATATTCTAATTCAGAAATATGAAGCCATAGGCTTTAGCGGCCAAATGAAAGAGGTTTTGAAACATGTATAATATATTTCAAACTAATACCTCTGGCAATCTTCTGCGCAGGATCATATCAACGAGCACAAATTGTCTTTAGACCCAGAAAGACCGAGGGATTTCATTGATGTTTTCTTAATGGAAATCAAAAAAGACGATAGAGACGAATCTTTTACCTGTGAGTTCTCTTTTTTTGACGCACATTTAACGGTCAAATTTACTTTAAATCGATCCACTTTCTCTTTCCTGAGGAACCTTTATTAACTGTTTTTCATAGGAAGACACACTGCATATAGCATTAGTCAATAAAGATTTTAACGTATTGTGCGTTGTGATTAAGAGGATTACTAATTTCCTTATTTTTAGGTGATCAGTTGGCAGCAGTGTGTGTGGATCTGTTTACTGCTGGTGTTGAAACAGGGTCTTCATTATAAGTTTCGCCATTTTGTACTTTTGCCTTTATCCTGAAGAACAGAAAAAGATTCAAGATGAAATTGATCAAGTAGTCGCCAGAGATCGTTTCCCGAGTGTCGACGATAAAACTAGGTAAGTATTACAATTTCTTTCACAAGCCTTTCTTTTACGTACAAATAAAAGTGAGAGCACAATTAAAACGCTATAACGAAACAAATACTTTTTCATATATATATATATATATATATATATATATATATATATATATATATATATATATATATAGATATATCACACAGACAGTGCATGGAACAAGGAACTCTTCTGGGATAATTAAATCCACTATAGTCCGAATAAGTAATGGTAAATGACAAATACCATAGTTTTTCTTTTTCATGATGCTAGCCCGACGTGGGCAACGGGTCACTCGCAAAGAGGTCCCATAAATATAGCTTCCCTCACCAGCTATTTGCAAAGCAGACAGGATCCAGCTTTGGGACATGGATCTAGGGTTTAAAGCAGCCTAGCCCTGCTACATTTAGAACCTCAATATAAGCAAAAGACTCGCTGCCTTCACGTCAGATTGAATACATCAAAGAAAAAGGGGTAACTATTATATTTTTAGCCAAAAACCAAAACTTAAACCTCAACTGGCAGAATTGAGCGTCCACTTTTCAAGGCACATAACATGTCCGTTTCAAGATGGGAATGAACTCAGAATGGTCCCCTGAGTTTTTTATGATACACACAGACAGTGCATGGAACAAGGAACTCTTCTGGGATAATTAAATCCCAGAAGCGAGTCTTTTGCTTATATTGAGGTTCTAAATGTAGCAGGGCTAGGCTGCTTTAAACCCTAGATCCATGTCCCAAAGCTGGATCCTGTCTGCTTTGCAGATAGCTGGTGAGGGAAGCTATATTTATGGGACCTCTTTGCGAGTGACCCGTTGCCCACGTCGGGCTAGCATCATGAAAAAGAAAAACTATGGTATTTGTCATTTACCATTACTTATTCGGACTATAGTGGATTTAATTATCCCAGAAGAGTTCCTTGTTCCATGCACTGTCTGTGTGTTTCATAAAAAACTCAGGGGACCATTCTGAGTTCATTCCCATATATATATATATATATATATATATATATATATATATATATATATATATACACACACGTTTGGGTATGGATAAAATAAATGCGCTGTAAGAATCTACGGAGAAGTGATACAGCGCTCATCTGTTGCACGTGTGGTCATAAAATGTGGGAGTTTGTAATAGGCTATGCCATCCACTGCCAGACGTACCAGCGCCATCTGCTGTCAGACTTATGAGACATATGCCAGTTTTGAAGATGGCGGCGAATGCACAACAACGTGCGAAGTTTGTCATTTGGTTTGCTAAGTTTGAGAGTGTGACACCGGTACAGCGTGAGTTCCGCAGTGTATATGGTGTTAGAAAAGCTCCTTAATACGACTCCATAGTGCAGTGGTACCGCACATTTGAACAAACGGAGTGTATCACTAAACCACATGCAGGTGGTCGTAAGAATTAGCCTCTCGTTATGACCTCTGTCGTGTCCGGAAGGGCGGTCATGTTGAAGACTAATTAGGTTTGTCACAATCTACCATCTTTGTGGGCATTGTTTGCCAAATATTAAATTATACAATGTTACTGTTTCCATTTCACATTAATTTTATTTTATCCATACCCAAACGGATCACCCTGTACATGCCTCATAGAAACTCATCTCACAGATTGCCAAGGAAATTGTGAAAACTACGAACATTGTATTGATAAGAGATAAATATAGAGGGTGTCAACTTAATAAGAGCTGATAGAACAGTGAGACGTAAAGGTGGCTGTGCTATATACTCGTATGTACAGTGCTTACAATAAGTCTCGCGCCTCTGTCTCGTCCCAAGCTAGTCTGTTAGGTATAAAATGGGCGGTCCTTATGGCAGCGGAGGTGTGTTCGGATTGGTGCACATAATTGCTCTAACCCCATCAATGACGTCCACATTATCATTGTGTCGATCACTCTATCTATTTATATATAGAGACATACTGTATATAGATATATATAGAGTATGCAGGGGATAACGTGTCTCAGTCCCAGCTATGGTAGTTGTCTTACAATTAACAGTCCCAAGTGCAAGTTACGTTAACACCTCCACATAAACTACCCTGGACTAAAATAACATACCTGAAGCCCTTACCCACAAACCATTTAAAAGGTGTGATTTAAAAGCTCTCTCTCTCTCTCTCTCTCTCTCTCCCCTCCGCAGGGGGTATAAAGGTTATGCACTTTCCTACTGGGTGTAGTAAACTTTATACTTGGGGTGTGACAGCCCTCCGGTCCCGAGTCGTGGGATTCTAGAGAAATTGGCTGCCAATTCCTTTAGGTTCTCTCTCTTTCGGGAGGGCGGGTGAAGTCTGTTGTACAAACCTGTCCCGTGGGTTACTAGGACCCCTTCCCATCCCTACTCTGTCCTTTTAGCTTAGGTTAATGATGTTCTCCTCTGACTGCAGGGAAAAAAAAAAATCTTTTAGTATTAACTCTTTTTCTCTACTCTTACGATTAGGACCCAACTGCTTCCTCATGCGTGGGAAGAGAGGCTTTGGAACCTCTGTAAATAACACCATTTCACTTCAGTTGTAGGTAAATAATTAGAGGGGATAATAGCGGGTAGGATTGTTGACTATTTGGATTCCTACAAGCTACTTGGGGACTCCAACATGGGTTTAGACGGCATAGGTAGTGTCTCACCAACATGCTCGAGTTTTTCCACGTCATGTTGAGTGAGTTTGATAAGAGTAGGGCGATTGATTAGAAAGCCTTTGATAAGGTACCTCCAGTGGTGTAGTGCTGTGGGAACGCGTGGGAACGGCGTTCCCTTACTTTTTTTGGTAGACGGAACGGCGTTCCCTCACTATTTCAAATAAATCCGAACTTACAAATCTCTAACGTCATGAAATTTTAATTCCCACCCCTAGAAGAAATATGAGAAAGAATCATTAACTGTTTCATTTCTTTTAGCTTCGACTGAGGCAATGCTAGCCTATAAAGATCTGGTGAAACAGTCACCACGGCTTACCAGTTGTTAAATTTTTTTTAGTTAATCATTCCAGTTGTTAGCTATTTTTATTGATCGTACTGGATGTCATATATCTAATGACACTGGAAATACTGCATCTTCAACCTTGGAATATATCCTAATATCCAGTGCATATGACCTCAAAATATCCCTGAAATTGGTCAGATTTCAAAAGATTTCCCGGGGGGCTTACAGTGCCCCCGGACCCCCAGCTGTATGGGCTCGCCGCGCTCGCCATTGTCCCCCCCGCATCTGAGTAACACTTTCAAAATGCGTTCCCTCACTTCTTTATTTAGCACTACACCACTGGGTACCTCACCGCCGGCTAATGGCCAAAGTGCGTGCGCTGGGTATTGGTGGGGAAGTAGGTAGGTGGATTGAAAACCGGCTGAAAAATGCCACAAAGTTAATCCCTTCCGTTAGGCATATGGGCTACAATCGACGCTTACGTGACGCGGGTTCAAAGATGTCGATTTTAGAAGCATGTTTAGTTTAAATGATAACCCAACTCGCAACAATGGTTGGAAGTTGAATTTGAAACTGTTTAGGACTAGTATGTGTGGGAATTACTTTACGTATAAGATCTGTGACACGTGGAACAGGTTACCTTCATAAGTTGTGAACAGTTCCTCTGTGGATCATTTCAAGAAAAGGTTAGACCAAATCCTGCACACTATTTAAGTGTGTAGAATGGAGATTGGAGGCCTAAATCTGTTTAGCTTAGAGACGAGGAGGTTGCGGGGTCAGCTTATTCAAGTCTTCAAGATGCTCAAAGGAATAGACAGGGTAGATTACAGAAACTTATTCTCACTTAATGCCAATCCGACACGAAATAATGGGTTTAAACTGGAACTAAAGACATTTAGGACCTCTGTCTGCGGAAATTTCTTTTCC
Organism: Bathynomus jamesi; assembly: GCA_023014485.1. Lineage (NCBI taxonomy): Eukaryota > Metazoa > Arthropoda > Malacostraca > Isopoda > Cirolanidae > Bathynomus > Bathynomus jamesi. The sequence continues at coordinate 45,888 of JAJOZX010010678.1, read as the reverse complement.
TATAAAATAGTTAATATCTGGAACCAACTTCCCTCAGAGGTTGTTTCCAGTCAAAGTGTAAATGTGTTTAAAAATAGGCTAGACAAAGTACTGAATACTCTCATAGTTTAAGATTAAAACATAAGAAAACTCTGCAGGAGTTCGCTTGCACGGTGTCTCTGTGAGCAAGCTAAATATAGAGCTATTTATATATTCTCCACTTTCCTGTAAAATTTCCTTGGCTACTTTTCCAGGGTCAAGGTATTTTCTTCAACCTTTTTCCATACCTGCCTCTGGCAGAAGGGAGCGGAGGGTGGGGAGAGAGCCTTCTACTTTTCTATCCAGTTTTCTACTACTGCTAGGATAGTTGAAAGAAAAATAAACTTTTAATAACAGGAACCTCCCAGAGTGGACCGAAAGGTCTTTGAGGCTTCCTCTTGTCCTTGTAATTCCTTGTAACTCTCTCTCTCTCTCTCTCTCTGAACACACCGCATGGCAATGTATCCATATAACGTTAATAATAACCGAAACTCGAGAAAATATACTCTCTGCTTTCCGCTCTATCCCAAATCCTTTTCTCTTAGTAACCTCTTAATACAAACTAATCTATCATATTTTGCGACTTTTTAACTCTGGTAGGATTCAATTCCATTCCTATAGTGTAAGAGATACTTAAATTCATGTGTGTATTATGCCATATGATATGCATAATAAATAATCATTTTTAAATAGTTGGAGCGTCAAGGTCATCTGTAATAATCTATAGACTACCCCTCAAACCCACTCTCAACACTTAGATTCCCCAAAGACACAGGCGTCTTCAAGTAACATGAATGCGTAGAGATCTAAGGTGTTAGACTTCATATTATATAATTTATGTGCTAGGTTTAAGAACGCTGGCATTGAAGGATGGAAGGAAGGGACAGTAAAAGCGATAATAGGTTTAATGAAGGAAGTGGAATGAGGATGGAGGTAAGCGTTGCTATGTCGAAGGAAACGAGGTTGGGTGGGGAATTACGAAGGGAGGAGGAAAGGGAGCCAGAGATTATTAATCTAATTCTGCCACCACGTTCTCCTGATATGAATCCGATTGAAAACCTTTGGGCAATAATGATTAACGAATGGAGCAACGCAATGAAAGAACATCTGAAGCACTTTTAGCTCACACGAGGAATAGTTGGGAGAGCTTACGTCGAACACCAAACATTCCCTACAATCTGGCCTCTTCTATGCCGCAACGATTGCGAGAAATTATTGATGCCGGAGGAAGCTATACGAAGTACTGATGTTAAAGCCATGACGTAAATGTGTATCGAAATATATTTATGTTAATATAGAATTTTATTATATTTTTATGTTTGACATCTATAAAAGTATATATTGTGACCATGAAAGAACTTTACTTATCCTTAGTTAGAATCTTTTCTTGCAATGTCTACGCTCGTGGAGATGATAATATATGCATTGTTGAAACAAACTATGAGAAGGTAATAGTTTCAGGAAAAAATAAAAACTGGCAACATCGAGGCCATCACATGTTTATGGGAATTGTCATATGATATGCTATCAATAAACTCTTATACTGCTATATACAGTATACTATATTACGTAATAATTACGATGAACAAATCAAATGCAAATTTCTCTGATTCACGGCCCACCAGTCTTGCTTTAGACTAATGACTTTCATAAGATGGAATAGGTTACCACTTAAAACAATGGATAAACTATCTATTAGTGAGACGACCGTGACTTCCTCGAAATGCGAGTGCGTGAGAGGTTCACTGAGAAATTTGGTCATTAGATTCTTCACGTAGGATATGTATCACAAACAACAATATTGACAACAATTCCCAACAATTACTTAATATCAATCATTGCATTTGAGCAAATAATTTAGACCTGCGTCAAAATAACTTAGGTATCATGCCATGATTTGGGATATTTGCTGAATTAGTCGTTCTCTATAGTCTACAGTATATATTGAGACGGTATAATGTAATACCTAGCTAATATTATGATGACTAGGATTGCTCCATAACCATCCCAACATCCCGAAACTTGGTCATTCTGCTTCTTAATCATTTGTATTTTAAACACTAAAATGTAGCAGAAGTGACGTAATAATGGACGTCACTGATGGGGTTAGAGCAATTATGTACACCAATCCGAACACACCTCCGCTGCCATAAGGACCGCCCATTTTATACCTAACAGACTAGCTTGGGACGAGACAGAGGCGCGAGACTTATTGTAAGCACTGTACATGAAAGTCATATGACAGAGACGGTAATAAGTAAATCAAAAGGCTTTGTGGAATCCTAGCAGTGAAAATAGAAAAACTAAACGTGATACTGTTAGTCATCTATGGACCTCCAAACACTCCATCCGAAAAATTCTCGGATGCCATTGATGATATTAGAAACCTAATAAAGGCAATAAACCCTCCATCCCTAATATAATGCTCTCCGGAAACTTCAATTTCCCATTTATAAAATACAGAAAGGTGGATAGGAATATATATATATATATATATATATATATATATATATACTGGGTGTTTGAAAACTTTCTGTACAAATTGTAATGGGGGATAGGCAACACCAAGACAAACCCTTTTCGTCTATAAGTGTATGTCCGCTGACGTCACCATTCGGCGCGAGAGTGCGCCGCTGCAATTGGCTAAAAGGTGAAGTGGGCTAGACTCGCGCTTGCCGCGGGCATTCTTAAATCGGACGTGTTGAAACCACATTCGTCTACGAATAGCCACGGGAACATCTTCCAGCAGTTCCGGCAACGTTTCTTCAAGAAATATCCGATAAACCCGCCCGTCGAGTCGGGCAGGCAGCAGGTACGGCCCAATCAACTTGCCATGGACGATACCCGCCCAAACATTGACGGCGAACCGTTCTTGATGAGCATGCATCCGTGTAGCATGTGGATTTGCGTGCGCCCACACGTGAGAATTGTGCATGTTAAACACACCCTCACATGTGCTGTTCTCAGATGAGGCCTGTTTCATACAAGCCGGAAAATTAGGCTGCACCGCTGTCTGCTGCAGAAACCAGCGTGCGAATTACACACGAAGAGGGTAATCCCGAGGTTGTAATGCCTGGACTCTCTGACGATGAAACGGATGTAACTGCTGCTCGTGCAACACTCTCCAGACCAGGTCGTGGTTCACACCGAGGATACGTGCAACACCTCGCGTGCTTGCGCTTGGATTGTCCTCAAATCGCCGTAGGATTTCTTCTTCCATGTCAGGAGTGCGCACGTTTCTCTCCCGACCAGTGTCATGCATGTTTGCATGGAATGTTCCAGTTTCTCGCAGTCGCCGATGCAAATGCGCAAACGTTTGGTGGTTTGGCACACGTCTGTTTGGGAAGCGCTGTCGGTACAACCTCACAGCAGCTCTTCCGTTTCCATTGGCACCCCCATACACCATATGCATGTCAGCCATCTCAGCAGTCGTGAAGCGCTCCATGTTACGCGTACTACGTCCGATTTAAGAATGCCCGCGGCAAGCGCGAGTCTAGCCCACTTCACCTTTTAGCCAATTGCAGCGGCGCCCTCTCGCGCCGAATGGTGACGTCAGCGGACATACACTTATAGACGAAAAGGGTTTGTCTTGGTGTTGCCTATCCCCCATTACAATTTGTACAGAAAGTTTTCAAACACCCTGTATATATATATATATATATATATATATATATATATATATATATATATATATACATACATACAGAGTCATGCAAGAAGTAAATAGACACCCTTAATTTTTTGGTAAAATGTATGCATCCAAATTTTTTTGCCATTATTATGACTAATATTCGTTTCCTTTTTTTAGATTGTAATATACCCATCCTAGAACATGCCTCGAACACAAGATTCCAAAGAAATTTCTGACTTTCAACGAGGACGGATTGTTGGTCAATTTGAGGGTGGACTGTCCCAGCGACAAATAGCTAGGAATCTCGGAATACCCCTTTCTACTGTTAACAAAATAATAGTCCAATTTAAAGAAAAGGGCAAAACATCAATTGAATCACGACCTGGTCGACCTGGGCCTTCTGACAGATGTCTTCGTTTTGTTCGAAGATCTGTTGAGAACAACCCTCGTTTAAAAGCTTCAGAAGTGGCAGAAAAACTCAAAATTAGCCGAAGAACAGCAGTAAACTATCTTCATCAGCTTGGTTATTATGGACGTGCAGCTATATCTTGTGTTCGAGGCATGTTCTAGGATGGGTATATTACAATCTAAAAAAAGGAAACGAATATTAGTCATAATAATGGAAAAAAAATTTGGATGCATACATTTTACCATAAAATTAAGGGTGTCTATTTACTTCTTGCATGACTCTGTATATATATTAATATATATATATAATATATAATATATATATATATATATATATATATATATATATATATATATTAGAGTTGCACCGATGTATCGGTATCGGTATCGGTATCGGCCGTATCGGCCACTTTTCACAAAGTATCGGTATCGGCCGATACTGTTCTGAAAACCGATACCGATACCGATACTTTGAATTACTGTTTTTTGAAGAAATTATCTTATATAAAATTAAATTTTTTTATTATTATACAGTAATATCTTATTTAGTTGTTTAATATATATTTTATCAAAATTAGCAATGTTTACATTTACTAACAAAACAAAAAATCATAAAATGTAACTATAGGCCCCTATACAAGATTACAAATATTCAATACAGTAATACAGTATCATATAAATATACAATTTCAAATTACAGTAATAGTTTTCAGTAAAAATGAAAGTTTTGTAAAGTTGTTCATAGATGGCACCACGCGGCATGCATAATCATAATAAACCATTCAGTTGCTTGAATGCTTGAATCTCGTGTGTAAAGTTATTGATAACACTAGGCAACAAAGATTTTGTTACAGAAGACCAAATAGGTGCTCCTAGCTAATTTCAGTATGCTGATTTCAAATCTATAATTAGATTTTTTCTATCACGTCTAGATTTTGTGTAAAATGCAAATCACTTTTAGTAAAATTTTCTACCACGTCCAGATTTTGGTTTTAATCGGCTTAATGCCAGTAATATGAAACTTGCTTTTCAAGGTTAAAGCAATTTTTTTTGCCAACTATATACAAATTCGAACAATTTTGATAAATAAAATTTATCCCGAGTTGGCAACACTGAGTCAAGAGCATAGTAACGGGCAACGGCCAACGGTCAGTCGCTACGTGACAGTCAAGCAGAACGGTTGTTGAAGCTCTCTGCTGATGAGCAAGTGACAGGTTGTGGTGACTTGTGTGTTTTTATAGCATTTGTTTTGTACTACGGTGTGTATTTCTTTTTATTTTGCACATCGTAATAATTACTTTCTACGTTTTTTCAGATATTGTATGGTAATTAAAAATGGCATCAAATAGACGTGCTTGTGTAAATCACCCAGACAACTTCTGCTTTGTCTGTGGACAATATACACCTAAGCCACAACGTAGAAACATAACAACAAAGATTAAACTTGCCTACAAGTGTTATTTTGACTGTAAGTTAGGAGACCAACAGAGGGACTGGGCACCACATATTTGCTGTGCACAGTGCAATGCAATGTTAATAGCTTGGATGAATGGTAAAAGAAAAGCTATGCCGTTCTCAGTCCCCATGGTTTGGCGTGAGCCGAAAAATCACTTCAATGATTGTTATTTTTGTTTGACAAAGATTGCTGGTTTCACAAAGAAAAACAAATCAAAGATCACGTACCCAAACTGCGAATCAGCAATGAAACCAGTACCACATGATGAAACAAATCCCCACCAGTTCCACCAGCAACGATAACAGACAGCAGTTCATCTGAAGATTCTGCTAGTGATATAGAAACAGGGAAAGATGGCATATATGTTCCAGATGCAAATATTTCCCCACATTTGTTAAGTCAAGCGGAGTTAAATGACTTAGTGCGCGATTTGGAATTACCAAAAGAAAAGGCAGAGTTGCTTGGTTCAAGACTTCAAGAATTTAATCTTCTCCAACCAAACACCAAAGTTTCCCATTTCCGCCATCGCCATTTGCAGTTTTCATCATTTTACTTACAGGAAGAAAACGTTTGTTTCTGCCACGATATCAGTGGTCTGATGCAAGGGATTGGCTGTCGCTATGATCCAAAAGAATGGAGACTGTTCATTGACTCTAGTAAAGCTAGCCTTAAAGCTGTATTACTGCACAACGGCAATGAAAAACCTTCAATACCTGTAGCACATGCCACTGGCCTTAATGAGACTTATGAATCGATGAAACTGCTGCTAAGACTCATCAAATATAAGGACCACACATGGAATATTTGTGGCGACCTTAAAGTTGTATCATTACTTCTTGGGTTACAGTTGGGCTACACAAAGCATATGTGCTTTTTGTGTCTATGGAACAGCAGAGATGACAAGAACCACTACAAAAAACATGATTGGCCATCTAGAACTGAACATGTTGTTGGTAAATACAATGTGAAACACCCAGCACTTATTGACCCTCAGAAAGTACATCTTCCACCACTTCACATTAAACTTGGCCTTATGAAAAATTTCGTGAAGGGTATGGATCATCAAGGTAGTGGTTTCCAATATTTAAAGGATAAATTCAAAGGAATATTGACAGATGCTAAGCTAGAAGCTGGAGTTTTCACTGGACCACAGATCCGCAGTGTCATCCACGACTCATCGTTTCCATCTAACCTAAATGAGAATGAACTAGGAGCATGGACATCTTTCGTTGAAGTTGTCAAAAATTTTCTTGGAAACCACAAAGCTGAAAACCACCGTAAACTCGTAGAAAACATGCTTAAATCTTATGAAATAATGGGATGCAGAATGTCTTTGAAAATTCATTTTTTACATTCTCATCTTGACTTCTTCCCGGCCAACCTTGGGGCTGTAAGTGACGAGCATGGTGAGCGCTTCCACCAACAGATCTCAGTTATGGAAAACAGATACCAAGGTAATTTCAACCCAAATATGATGGGAGATTATTGTTGGTTCCTGCAGAAGGAGAGCTCGTCATCCTACAAGCGACAAAGGAAGAGGACACACCAAAGTTTCACTTAGGAACAGGAATTTGCCTTTCAGTAGTAACAACAAAATACTAACGCGCTTTGGGTGGATGGTTGGGCGCAGGGGTGGTAACTCCACCAGCGGAATTCCGCTGTCTGTCTTAAACCAGAATAAAGGAGGAAAGACATCCCTGTTCACTAATTATTTAAGTATGCTTAACATAAAACGTGGCACGGAAAAGTAGCTTAGACGGCTTTCGTAATAGAAGCGGGTGAGAAAAAAAAAATGAAAAATAGGGGTTTTCGGTTACACAAAATCTGGACGTGATAGAGAAATTTTGATATCAGATCTGAAATCAGCATCAGCGCTTTAGTAGGAATCAGTAGTTCACGTGTCTGTAACAAAAAAAAAGTTGAAATTTGTTGCCTAGTGTAATACACTACCATTATATGCATTCATTGGTTTAGAACTTTATATAATAAGATATATATATATTTTCTTTTTCTTAATTTAATTTCAAATATATATATTGATAAAATAAAAAATATTTCTGGTAAATAAATTTACAATTCTTATGTATTAATAATGGTATAGGGCCCAAGTAAGCTAGACCAGCCTACAGTGATAGCAGTACTTTTACTGTATGTACCCCAATATACCGGTGTATGATAATATAGTTTACAGTAATAAGTTATAAAATTATCATCTTTGTATTAATTTAATTTAAAATATTTTTATACAACATTAAATTTACATCTCCTAACTTTATTAGTAATGGCTTTAGGGCCAAGGCCCTAAGTTGGGATTGGGAAAGGCATTTTAAGTTAATTGAGATATTATATCATTTACTTGAACTTTTATTAATAATCAATTTTAAAACTATTAATTAAAAAGTATCGGTATCGGTATCGGCACTTTTTTGTAGTATCGGTATCGGTATCTGTATCGGCCAAAATATTGGTATCGGTGCAACTCTAATATATATATATATATATATATATATATATATATATATATAATAAATATATATATATATATATATACACATTTTAACTGCAAACAACACACAGTATAATTAATGTAAAGAACGACGCTTGTGTAGAAGAGCGTTCCGCACAAGATGAGTAGGGAGAACGAACAAATGAAAAATGAGGTACCTCCCAGGAATCGAACCAGGAATCATCCAATTGTGCGGAACGCTCTTCTACACAAGCGTCGTTCTTTACATTAATTATACTGTGTGTTGTTTGCAGTTAAAATGTATATATGTACGGCATGCGAAGGTGCCCCCTCAGGGCATTTGATTCCGTTCATATGTAGGAGAATTACGACTTCTGATTGATCGAGGTCCTTGGTGTAGTGGATAGCATATCCGACCGGCAATTGGATGATCCCGGGTTCGAATCCTGGGAGGTACCTCATTTTTCATTTGTTCGTTCTCCCTCCTCATCTTGTGTGGAATGCTCTTCTACACAAGCGTCGTTCTTTATATATATATATATATATATATATATATATATATACTGTATATATACCAGGACAAGGGGGACACAAGAGAAGACCAGCAACAAGCAAAAATATTGATGGCTCTCACAAACGAGTTTACGTTGACACAGGACAGAAAATAACAGAAAAAATAACTGCTTAGATATGGTATTCACGAATAACACGAACTTGATTGCTGATATAAAAAAACAACAACTATCATCACAGACCATAACATAATCGAGATATCAACAAATATGGCGACAACATTAAAAGACAAACACATACTTAAGAAAGAAGCAAATTTGGGACTTTTAACTTAAATTCCAAGACTATAAATTGGGAAGCAATCAGATCACACATGGCCCGACAAGAGTGGAGAACAAGTTTAGAAAATAAAACAACTAAAGAAATGCTAACAACTTGGAAGGAAAGACGCTGAGAATTTTAGAAAAATATGCTCCGAAAGCACAGCCAAAAGGAAAGAGGAACTGGTTTGAGAGGCAAAAGAGAAGAATATTCTGCAAAAGAAAGAGTAGCGGTGAAGTTAGCTCTATATATATATCTATAACTATGCGGAAAGGAAAACAAAAACGCGCGCCACTATCGGGTCCTTTTAAGGAGAGGAAATAATGAACTGACCGACGAGCTAAAAGAAATATCTGAAACATTGAGAGCCCAGTATGGATGTCTTCAGTACCCCAAAAAGTGACAAAGCGATACCTTCTTCAAAGAGAAATTGCAAGGAGACTGTATAACACATTTTGATTTTAACCAAGATGATGTAGCGCGAGCTATAGGACAAATGAAATCACATCTGGACAAATGGAACGCATTATTGATTAGAAACTGTAAAAATGAAATAGCTGCACCCTTATACTGGATATGAAGAATATCCCTAGACAGTGGGGAAATACCGAGCATCTTGAAAAGAGCAAACATTGTCCCCATATAAAGGAGGGGATAGATCTCAAGTAAAGAACTATAGATCAGTGTCATTGACGTCCCACCTCACCAAAGTATTTGAAAGAATAGTTAGAGAGAAAATCTGACTTCTTGGAGACACTGGAAAGATTCAACGAAAATCAGCACGGATTCCGATCAGGAAGATCATGCCTATCACAACTTATAGAGCACTATAACAATATCCTAGATGCACTTGAAGGCAATGAAAACTACGATGTCATATATGCGGATTTTGCTAAAGCTTTCGACAAATGCGATCATGGTATAATAGCACATAAAATGAAACATATTGGAATAACAGACAAAGTGGGAAAATGGATCTACAACTTCTTCAGAGAACGTCTACAGGTCGTCTGAATTCAAGGTATATCATCATCAGAATATGAAGTATGCAGCTCAGTACCATAAGGTACAGTACTGGCCCTACTCCTACTCATTATCATGCTAACAGACATAGACAGCGAAGTAAACAGCATCAGTATAGTAACATCCTTTGCAAACGATACAAAGATCAGCAGAAAAATCAGCTATCCAAAAGAGGTGGAAGCCTTGCAGAGGGACACGAACAAAATATACAAATGGTCAAAAGACAACAACAAGACATATAACACCGGGAAATTTCAGCTCTTGAGATATGGTAGAAATGAGAAACATAGCCAGGAAAATCAGAGAAGCACGAAAGTGATCGATGTGGGGTTATGATGACCGATGATGCGATTCGAGACACAAAATGAGATAGCTATAAACAAAGAAAAAAGAGTCGCGGGACAGATACTAAGAACGTTCAAAAGGATGGACAAGACAGTAATGATTCCCCTGCTGAAAACACTGATCATACCAAAACTTGAATACTGCTCAGTCCTGACGTCCCATATAAAAAGGAAGAAATTAACAAACTAGATGAAACCCAGACACATTTCACAGCTAAGCTTGATGGCTACAAATAACTACTGGGAAAGACTACATAAACTACATCTGTACTCCCTGAAGAGAAGAAGAGAGGTACACCATAATCTACATATGGAAAATGATCGAAAAAATGGTACCTAACTTCAAACTAAACTCAATTACAATCCAAACAACACTGGAAAATAAGAAAGACAGAATGTGTAGTGTTCCCAAATTAAAGGCCCGACACGACACATCTTCAATACTGAAGGAAAATAGCTTGGTTGTCAGGGAGGCCCCAAGACTTTTTAACCAGCTTCCAAAGGACATCAGGAACGTTACAGGGGTCAAAGCTGAAGTCTTCAAAAGAAGACTAGATACCTGGCTCAGGACAGTACAAGATGAACTGGGTGTACCTGAATATGTGCGGTGGAGAGTGCAAGAGAGCAACTTGTTCCTCCACCAAGCAAGGCGTACAGACGGAGCAACCAGCTTTGACCTTCGTGTGAAGAGAGACCAACGCACGGAACTGCAACAAGGTTATATAGGAAATTTTCCGTGGCACCCGTTGCCATTGGTACCTCCTCGGTATGGTCCGCAAGGCCTTTTGAGGTACTTCTTTTCTTTGTAACTCTCACTCTCTCTCTCTATATATATATATATATATATATATATATATATATATATATATATATATATATATATATATATATATATATATGAGAGAGAGAGAGAAGAGAGAGTTACAAGAAAAGAAGTACCTCAAAAGGCCTTGCGGCCCATACCGAGGAGGTACCAATGGCAACGGGTGCCACGGAAAATTTCTACACCCTCAAATAGTGTGCAAGATTTGGTCTAACCTTTTCTTGAACTGATCCACAGAGGAACTGTTCACAACTTCGAAGGTAACCTTTCCATGTGTCACAGATCTTATACGTAAAGTAATTCCCACACACACTAGTCCTAAACCGTTTCAAATCCAACTTCCAACCATTGTTGCGAGTTGGGTTATCATTTAAACTAAACATACTTCTAAAATCGACATCGTTGAACCGCGTAAGAGCTTGAAAACCTCGATCAGTTGACGCGCAGCTCCGAGTTTCAGCGAAAACAAGTTCAGGCGTGTAACCGTCGATTGTAGCCCATATGCCTAACGGAAGGGATTAACTTTGTGGCCCTCGCCTGCACTCGCTCCAGCCTCTCAATATCTTTCCTGAGGGTGGGCGACCAGAACTGCACAGCATACTCCAGGTGCGGCCGAACAGGAATTGTACAGAGAGAGCACAATCTCCTTGTTCCGAAACTGAAATTGCCTCCTGATATAACCCAAAGTTTCTGGGCTTTCTTTTCACCTCTACACACTGTTTCGTAAACTTAAGGTCGCTGCTAATTAGCACACCCAAGTCCTTTTCAAATCAGTCGCCTCGATATTACTACCCAACATCGAGTAGTCCGACTTGGGATTGGCGTAGCCAATGTGCATCACTTGCATTTACCCAAGTTAAACGGCATTTGCCATTTTTCGGACCACTCTCCTATCCTACCTAGGTCCGCACGCAGTTCCTCGATCGCTTCGGGCGTCCCAACATTGGCCCCAAGCTTGGTGTCATCAGCGAATTTGGCGATCCGACTGACGATGCCACCGTCGATATCATTTATGTAAATGATAAACAACAGTGGCCCCAAAACGGAACCCTGAGGAACCCCACTAGTGACCGAGGCCCAACCCGAACTAGCCCCTTTAATTACACCCTCTGCCGCCTATTCTCAGCCAGTTTTCAATCCACCTACCTATTTCCCCACCGATACCCAGCGCGCGCACTTTCGCCATTAGCCGGCGGTGAGGTACCTTATCAAAGCTTTCTGAAAGTCGAGATAAAGTATATCAATCGCCCTACTCTTATCGTACTCACTCAACATGACGTGGAAAAACTCGAGCAAGTTGGTGAGACACGACCTATGCCGTCTAAACCCATGTTGGGAGTCCCCAAGCAGCTTGTAGGAATCCAAATGGTCAACGATCCTATCAGCTATTATCCCTTCTAATAATTTACCTACAACTGAAGTGAGACTAATGGGACGATAGTTCCCTGGACTTTCGTGATCCCCTTTCTTAAAGATAGGGGTCACGTTGGCTTCCCTCCAGTCACCAGGCACCTGGCCATCTCCAACGATTTGTTGAAGACTGTAGCCAGGTGGGGAGCCACCTGGTCGCGCACTTCTCGCAACACTCTGGGGAGAAACTGGTCTGGCCCAGGAGCCTTAAACGCGCTCAGTTTGTCTATTCTATCGGCAACGACTGTCGCGGTACATCTAACACTATCCAGGCCAGCACCTTCGTGCCTCACGCCTGGCTCGGGGATGACGCGGGTATCCTCCCTGGTGAACACTCCCGCAAAGTACTCATTAAGCACATTAGCGATGTCCGCGTCGGAGGTCCGCAGAACGCCGCTTCCGTCCTTTAACGGACCTATCATGCTTCTAATGGGCTTTCTACTATTAACATAACTGAAGAATTCCTTAGGGTTCCCCTTGCAGAGGCTTGCCACCCGTAGTTCTTCGTTACGTTTCGCTAGCCTAACCTTCGCCTTCACTTCCCTACACAGCGGACATACGCTTCAGTGTTCTCGTGGGAACGATTGGCCTTCGCCCTCCTATACGCTACTTTCCTATTTCGGATAGCCGAAGCGATGTCACGATTGAACCACTTAGGCTGCGTTGAAGCAGGGGTGACCGGTTTTGAGGGTATGGCAGCAGACTGCAGCACCATAAACTCGTCCCGGAATGCACTCCACACTCCCTCAACATCGCCGCCAACCTCTAACCCCATCTCTCCTACGCTATCCCTGAGGCTAACAAAGTTCGCCCGCCGGAGATCGAGCTTACTGCCTCTCGAGTTACTACGCTTCACCCGAGGGACGCACACACGGAACCTAATAAGACCGTGATCACTCCCGCCCAATGATTCGTCAACGGTGAGGCCAGTGACGAGGTTGTCTTCGGTCGTGAATACTAAGTCTAGAACGCTTTCGCCTCGTGTAGGCTCGTTGACCCACTGAGTGAGGAAGTTCTCATCAGCAAAGTCAACTAGCCTCCTCCCTTCAGCATCGGCAGTCCTGTTTTCCCACTTTATGCCGCGACAGTTGAAGTCTCCTAAAACTACACACACCCTATCCCCTAGCAGGCTACTGAGTTCGGTGTACAGGGCTGTATCCTCCTCGAGGAGGAGATGCGGAGGTCTGTACACCAAGATTAACCTATAGTTCGTCCCTCCCACGTTCAGATCGACGCCAAGCAGCTCCCGTTCCGACCGGAACTGGCAGTCAACCGGACTCAACGTGTCCTGACGTATATTAGTACCCCACCCCCCTCCCCACGGGTGCGGTCTTTGCGAAACATTCTATACCCGGGAATTTCGAACTCCCCAACGTAGTCCCTACGATCAGTATGAATCCAGGACTCGGTGATAGCAACGATATCCTGGTATTCTGATGCTAAGAGCGCCCGTAGCTCGCCAAACTTGTTCCTGATCGACCTAGCATTAAAAAGCATTGCACGGAGGGAGCCTCCCCTGTTCTGACCGCCCCCTAGCACGACCCGTTTCCCGAACAGCCAGGGCTGTCGGAGTTGAAGAGCCCCTCACTAACGAGGGGACAACTCCGCAGGAGCCTGAGCCCCCTCCAACGTGGAAGGAGAGTCACTACCTGCTGTTGGAGGGGACTACTGCTGGGGAGGGGACTACTGCTGGGGGAGGGTGACTACTGCTGGGGGAGGGGGACTACTGCTGGGGGAGGGGACTAACTGCTGGGGGAGGGGGACTAACTGCTGGGGGAGGGGGACTAACTGCTGGGGGAGTAGGTTTAACTGTTTGGGGAGCAGGATCAATTGCTGGTTTGGGGGGTCCTAGTTTAAAAAGATTATACAAATTAATGTTCAGTAAATCACCATACTTCTTTTTCCCCTTCTGGTTAAAATGTATCCCGTCCGAACCAAAGTATTCCCCATTTCCGTAGAATGTAGGCCAAAAATCGACAAACTTTAGGCCTTTTTCATCACACATGCGTTTAACTCTTTTATTTATGCTAATGGCTTTACTTAGAGTATAGTCACTAGCACGCATTCGAGGGAGAATTCCTACGACCATACCCATGTCTGTCCTATCCCTAACCTTGTCAGTTAGGTTCTTAAATTCTTTTATAATGGGCTCTGTCTGCCCTCCTGTCCCTCCCAGAAAAACGTCATTGCCACCAACATGGACAATGATAGGGCAACTCTTATTCTTGATATTAATTTTGCCTAATTCCCTATTAATTATCTGGCTTGTGGCACCCGGAAAACATCGGAGTTTTCTCTTGGTCGCCCGTCTTGCTCCGAAAAAGTCCCCTTGATTCCTTACCATAGAATCCCCAATTAAAAAGGATTCATCCTCCTCATCAGCAAGTAAGTGAAACTTATTTTTGATGGTAATGGGTTCCAAATCCTTATGTTTTGGTTTTGGTTTGGAGGGTCTTTTATTTTTGACCAATTTGAATTCTTGTTCCTCCGTTCTATTTTCCGGAATAGTCACCGTGTTTTCCAAGCGTGCCACGCTTTGTTCTAGATGCTTAATCTTACAGTTTAAATCTGCTGGTGTGTTTTTAGTTTGATCTTGTCCACTGGGTTGGATTTCCAGTGCGACGACCCTAGCTTCAAGCTTTTTTACTAATTCCTTTAGCTCTTTAACTTCCTTTTCGTGGTTGTCTCTAAGTTTACAAAACAAACATACACTAAGGGATGTGATATCGCTGATACTACCTTCAGGGAAGTCAACGCACCAATGATTAACTTTACATTTAAAGCATTCTGCTTTCAATTTAGCTGGCCCTGCCATATTTTCTCTTTTTTTTCTGAATACTCTGAATAAGATAAAGCGTTCTAGCAATGAAAACTATCAAAAACGTTCTGACCAGTATATAAAAAAGGGGGGGGGGGTGAATTCATCCCGCGCGTAGACGCATCCACCTACTTGCAAGTGACGTTCATCCCTTCCAGAAGACTACACCTCTCGCTGCTGCCGCACCGACCAAAGGTCTCCCCAGGGCCGGACAATCCCAAACGTGTCGCAGCTACCAACTGACAAACACTCGCGACGCAGGCATCACGGATTTTCCGCCAGGAGCGACAGCGAGATGCAGCCCCTTACTAAGTCTTACTAGTCACTCACAAGCGGCCAGACTCTTAGAATCCAGTGTTCAAGGGATATCCCACCAGACCCAGAGTCTACGCCCGAGACTTTACGCTGGCCTGGCAGCCAGCTGGGCAGTAAAGCTCTCTCACCTCAGAGCAGTACAGCCAAGCACCATCAATTGGTCACCAAAGAACGGTCGCAGGGGGCTGGTCAGGCCATCACGCGTTAGGAATGGAGAGAGAGAAGAGAGAGAAGAGAAGGGGAGAAGAGAAGAAAAGAGAGAGAAGAGAGAGAAGAGAGAGAAGAGAGAAAGAAGAGAAGAGAAGAGAGGGAGAAGAGAAGAAAGAGAGAGAAGAGAAGAGAAGAGAGAGAAGAGAAGAGAAGAGGGAGAAGAGAAGAGAAGAGGGAGAAGAGAAGAAAAGAGAGAGAAGAGAAGAGAAGAGAGAGAAGAGAAGAGAAGAGGGAGAAGAGAAGAGAAGAGGGAGAAGAGAAGAAAAGAGAGAGAAGGAAGAGAAGAGAAGAGAAGAGGGAGAAGAGAGAAAAGAGAGAGAAGAGAAGAGAAGAGAGAGAAGAGAAGAGAAGAGGGAGAAGGAGAGAAGAGGGAGAAGAGAAGAAAGAGAGAGAAGAGAAGAGAAGGAGAGAGAGAAGAGAGAGAGAAGAGAAGAGAAGAGAAGAGGGAGAAGAGAAGAGAAGAGAGAGAAGAGAAGAGAAGAGAGAGAAGAGAAGAGAAGAGGGAGAAGAGAAGAGAAGAGGAGAGAAGAGAGAGAAGAGAGAGGGAGAAGAGAAGAGAAGAGGGAGAGAGAAGAGAAGAGAGAGAGAGAAGAGAGAGAAGAGAGAGAAGAGAGAGAGAGAAGAGAAGAGAAGAGAGAGAAGAGAAGAGAAGAGGAGAGAGAGAGAGAAGAGAGAGAAGAGGGAGAAGAGAGAGAAGAGAAGAGAAGAGAGAGAAGAGAAGAGAGGGAGAAGAGGAGAAGAGAGAGAAGAGAAGAGAAGAGAGAGAGAGAAGAGAGAGAGAGGAGAAGAGAAAGAAGAGAAGAGAAGAGGGAGAGAAGAGAGAGAAGAGAAGAAGAGAGAGAAGAGAAGAGAGAGAGAAGAGGGAGAAGAGAAGAGAGAGAGAGAGAGAAGAGAAGAGAAGAGAGAGAAGAGAAGAGAAGAGGGAAGAGAAGAGAAGAGAGAGAAGAGAAGAGAAGAGAGAGAAGAGAAGAGGGAGAAGAGAAGAGAAGAGGGAGAAGAGAAGAGAGAGGGAGAAGAGAAGAGAAGAGAGAGAAGAGAAGAGGGAGAAGAGAAGAGAGAGAGAGAGAGAAAGAGAGAGAGAGAGAGAAGAGA
The DNA here is from genome assembly GCA_023014485.1 of Bathynomus jamesi. Taxonomy (NCBI): domain Eukaryota; kingdom Metazoa; phylum Arthropoda; class Malacostraca; order Isopoda; family Cirolanidae; genus Bathynomus; species Bathynomus jamesi. The sequence goes on along the minus strand of JAJOZX010010678.1, from coordinate 29,039 downwards.
AGAGGGAGAAGAGAAGAGAGAGAAGAGAAGAGAAGAGGGAGAAGAGAAGAGGGAGAAGAGAAGAGAAGAGAGAGAAGAGAAGAGGGAGAAGAGAAGAGAAGAGAAGAGAGAGAAGAGGGAGAAGAGAAGAGAAGAGAAGAGAAGAAGAGAGAGAGAAGAGGGAGAAGAGAAGAGAAGAGAAGAGAAGAGAAGAGGGAGAAGAGAAGAGGAGAGAGAGAAGAGAGAGAAGAGGAGAGGGAGAGAGAGAAGAGAAGAGAGAGAAGAGAAGAGAGAGAAGAGAAGAGAAGAGAGAGAAGAGAAGGAGAGAGAAGAGAGAGGAGAAGAGAAGAGAGAAGAGAGAGAAGAGGGAGAAGAGAAGAGGAGAGAAGAGAAGAGAGAGAGAGAGAAGAGAAGAGAAGAGGAGAAGAGAAGAGAAGAGAGAGAAGAGAAGAGGGAGAGAGAAGAGAAGAGGGAGAAGAGAAGAGAAGAGAGAGAAGAGAAGAGGGAGGAGAAGAGAAGAGAAGAGGGAGAAGAGAACAGAGAGAAGAGAAGAGGGAGAAGAGAAGAGAAGAGAGAGAGAGAAGAGAAGAGGAGAGAAGAGAAGAGAAGAGAAGAGGGAGAAGAGAAGAGAAGAGAGAGAAGAGAGAGAGAAGAGAGAGAAGAGAAGAGGGAGAAGAGAAGAGAAGAGAAGAGAGAGAAGAGAAGAGAATAGAGAGAAGAGAAGAGAGAGAAGAGAAGAGGGAGAAGAGAGAGAGAGAAGAGAGAGAAGAGAAGAGGGAGAAGAGAAGAGTTACAAGGAGTTACAAGGACAAGAGGAAGCCTCAAAGACCTTTTGGTCCACTCTGGGAGGTTCCTGTTATTAAAAGCTTATTTTTCTTTCAACTATCCTAGCAGTAGTAGAAAACTGGATAGAAAAGTAGAAGGCTCTCTCCCCACCCTCCGCTCCCTCCCTGCCAGAGGCAGGTACGGAAAAAGGTTGAAGAAAATACCTTGACCCTGTAAAAGTAGCCAAGGAAATTTACAGGAAAGTGGAGAATATATAAATAGCTATATATTAGCTTGCTCACAGAGATACTGTGCAAGCGAACTCATGCAGAGTTTTCTTATGTTTTAATCTTAAACTATGAGTGTATTCAGTACTTGTCTAGCCTATTTTTAAACACATTTACACTTTGACTGGAAACAACATCTGAGGGAAGTTAGTTCCAGATATTAACGATTTTATAGGAAAAGAAATTTCCGCAGACAGAGGTCCTAAATGTCTTTAGTTCCAGTTTTAAACCCATTATTTCTTGTCGGATTGGCATTAAGTGAGAAAGGTTTCTGTAATCTACCCTGTCTATTCCTTTGAGCATCTTGAAGACTTGAATAAGCTGACCCCGCAACCTCCTCGTCTCTAAGCTAAACAGATTTAGGCGCTCCAATCTCCGTTGGTAGCTTTGCATTCTCATTGAAGGGATCAATTTTGTAGCCCTTGCTTGTACTCTTTCTAACCTTTCTATGTCCTTCCTGAGGGACGGAGACCAAAACTGCGCACAGTATTCCAGTTGAGGTCTGACTAGTGAATTATAAAGACAAATTACAGTCTCCTCGTTCCGAAACTGGAACTGTCTTTTAATATAACCTAATAATTTTAAGGCCCTCTTGTCGACTTCTGCACAGTGCTTCGACGGTTTCAGATCGTTGCTGATATAGACTCCTAAGTCTTTCTCTAGATCGGTCTCAGTCAAGTTCCTTCCCAAGAGAGAGTAATCGGTCCTCGGGTTTTTATAACCTATGTGCATTACCTTACATTTGTCCAAGAGAAGAGAGAGAAGAGAAGAGAGAGAAGAGAAGAGAGAGGAGAGAAGAGAGAGGAGAGAAGAGAAGAGAAGAGGAGAGAAGAGAAGGAGGAGTTACAAGGAAAAGAAGTACCTCAAAAGGCCTTGCGGCCCATACCGAGGAGGTACCAATGGCAACGGGTGCCAGGGAAAATTTTGTAAGTTTATTTTTTTCTTCAACTATCCTAGCAGTAGTAGAAAACTGGATAGAAAAGTAGAAGGCTCTCTCCCCACCCTCCACTCCCTCCCTGCAGAGGCAGGTACGGAAAAAGGTTGAAGAAAATACCTTGACCCTGGAAAAGTAGCCAAGGAAATTTTACAGGAAAGTGGAGAATATATAAATAGCTCTATATTTAGCTTGCTCACAGAGACACCGTGCAAGCGAACTCCTGCAGAGTTTTCTTATGTTTTAGTCTTAACTATGAGAGTATTCAGTACTTTGTCTAGCCTATTTTAAACACATTTACACTTTGACTGGAAAGAAACTTCTGAGGGAAGTTGGTTCCAGATATTAACTATTTTATAGGAAAAGACATTTCCGCAGACTGAGGTCATAAATGTCTTTACACACTCAAATAGTGTGCAAGATTTGTCGTCTAACCTTTTCTTGAACTGATCCACAGAGGAACTGTTCACAACTTCCGAAGGTAACCTGTTCCATGTGTCACAGACCTTATACGTAAAGTAATTCCCGCACACACTAGTCCTAAACCGTTTCAAATCCAACTTCCAACCATTGTTGCGAGTTGTGTTATCATTTAAACTAAACATACTTCTGAAATCGACATCGTTGAACCCGCGTAAGAGCTTGAAAACCTCGATCAGTTGACCGCGCAGCCTCGAGTTTCAAGCGAAAACAAGTTCAGGGCGCGTAACCGCCGATTGTAACCCATATGCCTAACGGAAGGGATTAACTTTGTGGCCCTCGCCTGCACTCGCTCCAGCCTCTCAATATCTTTTCTGAGGGTGGGCGACCAGAACTGCACAGCATACTCCAGGTGCGGCCGAACAAGGGAATTGTACAGTGAGAGCACAATCTCCTTGTTCCGAAACTGAAATTGCCTCCTGATATAACCCAATAGTTTCTGGGCTTTCTTTTCCACCTCTACACACTGTTTCGTAAACTTAAGGTCGCTGCTAATTAGCACACCCAAGTCCTTTTCTAAATCAGTCACCTCGATATTACTACCCAACATCGAGTAGTCCGACTTGGGATTGGCGTAGCCAATGTGCATCACTTTGCATTTACCCAAGTTAAACGGCATTTGCCATTTTTCGGACCACTCTCCTACCCTACCTAGGTCCGCACGCAGTTCCTCGATCGCTTCGGGCGTCCCAACATTGGCCCCAAGCTTCGTGTCATCAGCGAATTTGGCGATCCGACTGACGATGCCACCGTCGATATCATTTATGTAAATGATAAACAACAGCGGCCCCAAAACGGAACCCTGAGGAACCCCACTAGTGACCGAGGCCCAACCCGAACTAGCACCTTTAATTACAACCCTCTGCCGCCTATTCTTCAGCCAGTTTTCAAGCCACCTACCTATTTCCCCACCGATACCCAGCGCGCGCACTTTCGCCATTAGCCGGCGGTGAGGTACCTTATCAAAGGCTTTCTGAAAGTCGAGATAAAGTATATCAATCGCCCTACTCTTATCATACTCACCCAACATGACGTGGAAAAACTCGAGCAAGTTGGTGAGACACGACCTATGCCGTCTAAACCCATGTTGGGAGAAGAGAAGAGAGAGAAGAGAAGAGAAGAGAAGAGAAGAGAAGAGAAGAGAGAGAAGAGAGAGAAGAGAAGAGAGTTACAAGGAGTTACAAGGAAAAGAAGTACCTCAAAAGGCCTTGCGGCCCATACCGAGGAGGTACCAATGGCAACGGGTGCCAGGGAAAATTTTGTGAAAGTTTATTTTTCTTTCAACTACCCTAGCAGTAGTAGAAAACTGGATAGAAAAGTAGAAGGCTCTCTCCCTACCCTCCGCTCCCTCCCTGCCAGAGGCAGGTACGGAAAAAGGTTGAAGAAAATACCTTGACCCTGGAAAATAGCGAAGGAAATTTTACAGGAAAGTGGAGAATATATAAATAGCTCTATATTTAGCTTGCTCACAGAGACACCGTGCAAGCGAACTCCTGCAGAGTTTTCTTATGTTTTAGTCTTAACTATGAGAGTATTCAGTACTTTGTCTAGCCTATTTTTAAACACATTTACACTTTGACTGGAAACAACTCTGAGGGAAGTTGGTTCCAGATATTAACTATTTTATAGGAAAAGAAATTTCCGCAGACTGAGGTCCTAAATGTCTTTACACACTCAAATAGTGTGCAAGATTTCGTCTAACCTTTTCTTGAACTGATCCACAGAGGAACTGTTCACAACTTCCGAAGGTAACCTGTTCCATGTGTCACAGATCTATACGTAAAGTAATTCCCACACACACTAGTCCTAAACCGTTTCAAATCCAACTTCCAACCATTGTTGCGAGTTGGGTTATCATTTAAACTAAACATACTTCTAAAATCGACATCGTTGAACCCCGTAAGAGCTTGAAAACCTCGATCAGTTGACCGCGCAGCCTCCGAGTTTCAAGCGAAAACAAGTTCAGGGCGCGTAACCGTCGATTGTAGCCCATATGCCTAACGGAAGGGATTAACTTTGTGGCCCTCGCCTGCACTCGCTCCAGCCTCTCAATATCTTTCCTGAGGGTGGGCGACCAGAACTGCACAGCATACTCCAGGTGCGGCCGAACAAGGGAATTGTACAGTGAGAGCACAATCTCCTTGTTCCGAAACTGAAATTGCCTCCTGATATAACCCAATAGTTTCTGGGCTTTCTTTTCCACCTCTACACACTGTTTCGTAAACTTAAGGTCGCTGCTAATTAGCACACCCAAGTCCTTTTCTAAATCAGTCACCTCGATATTACTCCCAACATCGAGTAGTCCGACTTGGGATTGGCGTAGCCAATGTGCATCACTTTGCATTTACCCAAGTTAAACGGCATTTGCCATTTTTCGGACCACTCTCCTATCCTACCTAGGTCCGCACGCAGTTCCTCGATCGCTTCGGGCGTCCCAACATTGGCCCCAAGCTTGTGTCATCAGCGAATTTGGCGATCCGACTGACGATGCCACCGTCGATATCATTTATGTAAATGATAAACAACAGTGGCCCCAAAACGGAACCCTGAGGAACCCCACTAGTGACCGAGGCCCAACCCGAACTAGCCCCTTTAATTACAACCCTCTGCCGCCTATTCTCAGCCAGTTTTCAATCCACCTACCTATTTCCCCACCGATACCCAGCGCGCGCACTTTCGCCATTAGCCGGCGGTGAGGTACCTTATCAAAGGCTTTCTGAAAGTCGAGATAAAGTATATCAATCGCCCTACTCTTATCGTACTCACTCAACATGACGTGGAAAAACTCGAGCAAGTTGGTGAGACACGACCTATGCCGTCTAAACCCATGTTGGGAGTCCCCACGCAGCTTGTAGGAATCCAAATGGTCAACGATTCTATCAGCTATTATCCTTTCTAATAATTTACCTACAACTGAAGTGAGACTAATAGGACGATAGTTCCCTGGACTTTCGTGATCCCCTTTCTTAAAGATAGGGGTCACGTTGGCCTCCCTCCAGTCACCAGGCACCTGGCCCATCACCAACGATTTGTTGAAGACTGTAGCCAGGTGGGGAGCCACCTGGTCGCGCACTTCTCGCAAAACACTGGGGAGAAACTGGTCTGGCCCAGGAGCCTTAAACGCGCTCAGTTTGTCTATTCTATGAGCAACGACTGTCGCGGTACATCTAACACTATCCAGGCCAGCACCTTCGTGCCTCACAGCTGGCTCGGGGATGACGCGGGTATCCTCCCTGGTGAACACTCCCTCAAAGTACTCATTAAGCACATTAGCGATGTCCGCGTCGGAGGTCCGCAGAACGCCGCTTCCGTCCTTTAAAGGACCTATCATGCTTCTAATGGGCTTTCTACTATTAACATAACTGAAGAACTCCTTAGGGTTCCCCTTGCAGAGGCTTGCCACCCGTAGTTCTTCGTTACGTTTCGCTAGCCTAACCTTCGCCTTCACTTCCCTACACAGGCGGACATACGCTTCAGTGTTCTCGTGGGAACGATTGGCCTTCGCCCTCCTATACGCTACTTTCCTATTTCGGATAGCCGAAGTGATGCCACGATTGAACCACTTAGGCTGCGTTGAAGCAGGGGTGACCGGTTTTGAGGGTATGGCAGCAGACTGCAGCACCATAAACTCATCCCGGAATGCACTCCACACTCCCTCAACATCGCCGCCAACCTCTAACCCCATCTCTCCTACGCTATCCCTGAGGCTAACAAAGTTTGCCCGCCGGAGATCGAGCTTACTGCCTCTCGAGTTACTACGCTTCACCCGAGGGACGCACACACGGAACCTAATAAGACCGTGATCACTCCCGCCCAACGATTCGTCAACGGTGAGGCCAGTGACGAGGTTGTCTTCGGTCGTGAATACTAAGTCTAGAACGCTTTCGCCTCGTGTAGGCTCGTTGACCCACTGAGTGAGGAAGTTCTCATCAGCAAAGTCAACTAGCCTCCTCCCTTCAGCATCGGCAGTCCTGTTTTCCCACTTTATGCCGCGACAGTTGAAGTCTCCTAAAACTACACACACCCTATCCCCTAGCAGGCTACTGAGTTCGGTGTACAGGGCTGTATCGTCCTCGAGGAGGAGATGCGGAGGTCTGTACACCAAGATTAACCTATAGTTCGTCCCTCCCACGTTCAGATCGACGCCAAGCAGCTCCCGTTCCGACCGGAACTGGCAGTCAACCGGACTCAACGTGTCTCTGACGTATATTAGTACCCCACCCCCCTCCCCACGGGTGCGGTCTTTGCGAAACATTCTATACCCGGTAATTTCGAACTCCCCAACGTAGTCCCTACGATCAGTATGAATCCAGGACTCGGTGATAGCAACGATATCCTGGTATTCTGATGCTAAGAGCGCCCGTAGCTCGCAAAACTTGTTCCTAATTGACCTAGCATTAAAAAGCATTGCACGGAGGGAGCCTTCCCTATTCTGACCGCTCCCTAGCACGACCCGTTTCCCGAACAGCCAGGGCTGTCGGGAGTTGAAGAACCCCTCACTAACGAGGGGGCAACTTCCGCAGGAGACTGAGCCCCCTCCAACGTAGGAGGGGGGTCACCCACCTGTACTTCGACGCACCCTTCAGTTGAAGGTATGTCCGCCACCGGCTCATCCTCATCTCTCCCCAGTGGGGGCCCATCATCTCTCCCCGGACTCGACCTCACCATTCTGTATAGGTGCCGGTCGAGCAGCGCGCCTAGCACACCTTTACCCTTGTTATTGAGGTGGACACCATCCCTCTGGTAAAGGTCCCACCTACCCGAAAATGCATCGAAGGGGTCAATAAACTTCACGCCCAGCGGAACGCACAAGTCTTGTACCCTCTCGTTGATGCCAATGACCTTACTGAGCGCGTGGTCACTGACATTCATTCGCGGTAAAATACCCATTAACATTCCCCTGTCTGTCTTCAGTTTTAGATCATCCGCAAGAGACATGATCTCGGTGATGATCCCTTCTGTAAGACCTACCCCACCGCCTTTGAGGAACAGGTCATTGCCACCAGCGTGGACAACGATCGCAGTCCTCCGACTAGCCACGCGCACCTTCTCTACCTCCTTCCTTAAGTGCGCCGTTCCCCGCCCAGGTAAGCACCTTACCTTCCTCCCATCCCGGTTTGCTGAAGCAAAGTACTTCTCCTGGCCCCTGATCTGCGAGTCCCCAATCAAAACGGTGTCTTCCTCCTTCGAGCACAGGAGACTAAAGCGGTTAGAGGTCTTGACAGGGGCAACTGGGGTCTCAGGCTTCGGCTTCGCAGCCTTCTTGCCCGAGACCTTTCGAAACCCGTCGCCACCCATACACGCAGTTACACCACCCGACCCACCCCGACAGGTAGCTACATCCTTCGGTTTCTTTGGGCCATCAGCAGGCCCCTTCCCACCCTTTTTCTTCATTGGCCCCTGCCCACCCTTCTCTATCGATCCCTTCCCACCCTTCTCTATCAGCCCCTTCTTTGAGCCCTCCCTTTGTTCTAGATACTTAATCTTACAGTTTGAATCTGCTGGTGTGTTTTTAATTTGATCTTGTCCACTGGGTTGGATTTCCAGTGCTACGACCCTAGCTTCAAGCTTTTTTACTAATTCCTTTAGCTCTTTAACTTCCTTTTCGTGGTTGTCTCTAAGTTTACAAAACAAACATACACTAAGGGATGTGATATCCCTGATACTACCCACAGGGAAGTCTACGCACCAATGATTAACTTTACATTTAAAGCATTCTGCTTTCAATTTAGCTGGCCCTGCCATATTTTCTCTTTTTGTTTTGTTTTTTCTGAATACTCTGAATAAGATAAAGCGTTCTAGCAATGAAAACTATCCAAAAACGTTCTGACCAGTATATAAAAAAGGGGGGGGGGTGAATTCATCCCGCGCGTAGACGCATCCGCCTTTTTGCAAGTGACGTTCATTCCTTCCAGAAGACTACACCTCTCCTGCTGCCGCACCGACCAAAGGTCTCCCCAGGGCCGGACCGTCCCAAACGTGTCGCAGCTACCAACTGACAAACACTCGCGACGCAAGCGTCACGGATTTTCCGCCAGGAGCGACAGCGAGATGCAGCCCCTTACTAAGTCTTACTAGTCACTCACAAGCGGCCAGACTCTTAGAATCCAGTGTTCAAGGGATATCCCACCAGACCCAGAGGCTACGCCCGAGACTTTACGCTGGCCTGGCAGCCAGCTGGGCAGTAAAGCTCTCTCACCTCAGAGCAGTACAGCCAAGCACCATCAATTGGTCACCAAAGAACGGTCGCAGGGGGCTGGTCAGGCCATTACGCGTTAGGAATGGGCTTAACGGGGCACTAGCCACACTCCATTCATCGCGCCCCTACGCCTGGGACCCCTCCATCCCAGTCTCTCACAACCTACGAGCGTTAAATGGTGTTATTTATAGAGGTTCCAAAGCCTCTCTTCCCACGCATGAGGTAGCAGTAGGGTCCTAATAGTAAAAGAAGAGAAAAAGACTTAATACTAAAAGGTTTTTTTTTTTTTGCAGTGAGAGGAGAACAACCTTAACGTAATCTAAAAGGACAGAGTAGGGATGGGATGGGGTCCTAGTAACCCACGGGACGGGATTGTGCAAAATACTTTACCCGCCCTCCCGAAAGAGAGAGAGAACCTAAAGGAGCTGGCAGCCAGTTCCTCTAGAATCCCATGACTCGGGACCGGAGGGCTGTCACACCCCAAGTATAAAGTTTACTACATCCAGAAGAAATGTGCATAACCTTTATACCCCCCTGCGGGCGGAGAGAGAAGAGAGAGAAGAGAAGAGAGAGAGAAGAGAGAGAGAAGAGAAGAGAGAGAAGAGAAGAGAAGAGAGAGAGAGAGAGAGAGAGAGAGAGATACAACGATAACTGTCCACAAGACAAATGGGCAAAGCTCATCAATGGAATGAATACCAGAACGTGTGTTAACTTCACATAATGAAGTGGCGCAACGGTTAATCGGCATCAGCAGAATCAGCCATTTTTTGGGCATCGGCATCGACCAAATTTAATAGATTGTCTTAGCGATTCTAGAAATTTAAAAATTTTCATTGAAAAAAAATCCATATTTTTAGAAAATTTACCCCCCCCCCCACTATTTATGCTAATTTATACTCATTTCAAAGTGTAATTATATAAAAATATTTTCCATTCACGAAAAAGGCAAAGCTTAATAAGTTAAGATACCCATAAATTTACATTTTCTCTAGCTAGCTAATCTCTAAATATTAATAATAACTCTATATTAAGTTATACTTTATAATTTTTATATTAAACCAATTTATTATGTTGACTTTACAACTCCAGACCAAAAATATGGAAAACTGTCTCAAATGCGCTCATGACCTTGATAATACCTTTGAGTTATATACCTTTATGACCTGTGACGTCATTATGATAAAACGACACCTCTGTACGCCAGTACAACAGTGATAAGTTAATACTTAGCGACAAACTAAAATTTTAAAATACCTTGTCAGGTGTTAAAAAAATAGAATAAATTCATTGTCCATCGAGTACTGCCAAAATATTAAACTTTTATCAAAGACTTTTTAACTCTGCTTCTTATTATTTAGTTGGTCTACCCTCAGCCTTGATTACGGCATCGAGTCGACGTGGCATCGAGTCGACAAGCCTCTTGCATTCTTCTACAGTTATCAATTGCCAGGTTGTCATGCAAATGGTGTGGGATCACTTGCATTTCCAAATAGAACTCTCATTGGTCATGTTTATCAAGAAATCTTAGAATACTTCATGCTGGAGTCTGAAGAACAACTGTATTTTTGTATGTCGCTAAGCATAAACTTCTCAATGTTTAATCGAGTTTTTGCAATATTGTTAATTTAAAAAAAAAACTGGTATACAGAGACGTCCATCATAATGACGTCACAGATACTCTAAATTCCTCATAAAGATGTATAACGTAAAGGTATTATCAAGGTCATGAGCGCATTTGAGACGGTGTTCTATTTTTTTGGTCTGAGTCGTATTTAAAGTACTTTAATAATTTTGTAAACCCGATTTGCATATCCATTTTTTAATTCAAATAGGCCACCAGGGCCTTGAAAATTTTTATGAAATTTTTTGTTGTTTACATTGTTAAAAAAAAAAAAAACCTTCAGCAAAAGGAAAACCAATTAATTACTTTAAATACTGGTATAGAATTTGTGACGGTAAAATTATAAAATAATTTTATTTTAGTAAGTAATGAACCTATTTAACATCATTTTAGCTACGGGATAAGAGTAATAAATTCTGATACTGTATATTGTGGAGTGAGCTAAGGAAAAGCATTTTACACACACACACACACACACACACACACACACACACACACACACATATATGTGCGCCTCGGTGGTGTAGTGGTTAGCGTCGCTGACTACGAATCCATCGGCCCCGTGTCCGAGACCCGACGGCAGCCGGCGCGCAGTAAAACCCAGCTGTTCATCCTTCCACACAATAAAGAAAGTGGTTGGTAGATAAATGGGTACCCTAGGTGGCCTAGTGGTTAAGACGCTGGGCTGCTGATGGGGCGTGGTTCGGATTCCACGTTAAACTGTAGGTCTAAGGTGGAGTGAAAAGCTTGACACTCGCGCATCATAGGAATTTTCAGTGTTGATTATAATATTTTTTTTTCTTTTAAGTAGGGGATGGCTGCGAAATTAACAATAGACGAGAGGATGAGCTTGGTTTTAATGCATGGAATACCAGGTACAACAAATCGATGAATCGGTACAGAATTTAAATTCTGAACCGATTCATCGATTTGTTGTACCTGGTATTCCATGCATTAAAACCAAGCTCACCCTCTCGTCTATTGTTAATTTCGCAGCCATCCCCTACCTAAAAGTGAAAAAATAATATATAGTCAACACTGAAAATCCTATGATGCGCGATTTTTGCGCCATCCTGTATGTGTGTGTGTATATAATAATAAATATATTATACAGTATATATATATATATATATATATATATATATATATATATATATATATATATATATATATATATATATAAATGAAGGATGAATAATCAATATTCAGTTTTACATGAGAAGCCAAAATCGCCTGAGCGTGTTTTGGATAGAATTTCGATTTGTACTTCTTTATTCATTACTGTATTTCTCTAATTCATCTTTTCTAATAATGACTTATACTGTACGTATGACAATGTGAATAACTATGACGTCATAAAGTAACTTAATTCTCTTCACGTTTTCCATACCGCGAATACTGAATTACCCATTTGGTATGTGGATATCTTTCATGTACAATGTATGGAAATTCTTTAACATAATAATAAAAACTGTACACTCTATACGTCATTATTTATATGTTGTTCATTCATACATCCATGCCCTATCTTGACCATTATCCTATATCAATTTTATTAAATATTCATTTTTACTCGTGTCAGTCTACGAAATGGTATGAAACTTTATGCCTCCGTACCTGTTCGTTCAAAATCGTCCAAATACGTTTGCATGTATTTTTTTTTATTATTTTTTTTAGTGCGTTTACCCCTTGCAAGATATTCATAAATGCTTAGGCAAGTGATCAAATTCGATGATCACAGCATGAATTGAACATCTGAAAACGAAAAATCTCCTCTCGCTCTAATTTCAATTTACAGGGTGGGCCGTAAGTTTCCATACATAGGAAAATTTAAACGTTATGGTCTTCACGTGCGTTGGTATTTGGATCAGCAGTTTCCGGATGCTTGGATTGGTCGGCGTGGTCCTGTGGAGTGGCCTCCCAGATCCCAGATCTCACCCCCCTTGATTTCTATCTTTGGGGGCACTTGAAGGCCATGGTGTATCAGGAAAAGATACGAGACATAAATCATCTAAAGGAACGTATCACCAACGCCATTACAAGCATAACGTCAACTGTGCTAATGCGTGTTCATCAACAGTGGGGAACACGTATTGAAATGTGTTTTCAAAACAATGGCAACCATGTAGAGCATATTATATAAATAAAAATGGTTGTCCATAAAAAAATGTTTATTTTTCCTATGTATGGAAACTTACGGCCCACCCTGTATAACACATTCATGCGTTATGTTAAATCATGTGTGTCATGTATATATAAATATATATCGTATGTGCCCATGTACTTTGTGTTGAACTAATAACCATATATAATAACTATATATAAATATAAAAAACACTAAGAATTGTAAACGACGTAATGTACTTTAATAAAATTGTAATTAAATGTAATAATTTAACATAATGTAATGTACTTTAATAACGATAATTAACGATAGTAAGCGAATGTGAATCATTGATAATTGTAATCATAATTGTAATGAACCAAAATTACAACGTACTCAATGATGTACTTAGATTGTACTTATGTACTACTACGAAATCATATCGCTTTCAGAAATATATACTCGGCGAAAATACGATTAGTTTTTTTTTTTTCTTAATTTTTATTTGGAATCTTTCATCTGATCATGTGTTTAAAAGGGGGAAAACTTAACCTTCAAACTGCATTCCCTCAAAATTTAGATTATATGTATAAAGCATGTAATTGTAAAAGTCACTTCACTTCTTTACTACTTCTTCTTCTGCTTCTTAGACTACACTCCCTTGTTAGCAGCCTCGCTGCGAGGAGGGGGCAGAGGCCCCTTGCCTCCTTAATTTTTAGATTCCGGCCTGAGCCATGGTCGAAAGAGGTCGAACCTCTACCTCTGTAAATTCAGAGTACTACCTGTACATTTTAGAAGTAAACTACAGTCAAAGAAAGTTTTTTTATCTTTTCATTCGAGCTTTGTTCTCTTCAGGAACTTAGTGAAGTCGATAAGTTTAGTACCAAGAGAAAGTATCAGAGTATTATAGAAAGAGAAGAATTAACAACTGTCGACCCTATAGCGAGAGAAAGAAATTAGAATATTATAGAAGAAAATCATCGCGAGAAATATCCGTTGCTGCCTCCCAACCAGAACCCCCGTCGATTCGAACCAACCCAGGGCCATAGACGGAGGGGTATATATATATATATATATATATATATATATATATATATATATATTCCCCTGTTTCTTCATTCACATGTTACTCGTACTGAAACGTAAACAGGCCATTTTACATTTAAGTTTATATATCATTAGGCTTATCAAGACGGAAGCTTTTCTGCAGGAAATAATGCGAATTAGATGTCCAGCACCTCATACTGTTCCTCACTGGTCGAGAACTGATACCATTTTGCAGGTATATAAACCTATCCTTTAACCAGTTCATTTATAGCACAGTGTGTAGTAAAAAATGAAAGTTTCAAAGGTGATGATGGGCATTCACAAAATTTTTACCATGTTTTGGCCATTCTTAGAAATATTCAGATTTGTACTGGAGGGAAAAAGATAATGAATTTGATACAAGTATTAAGTATAACTGAACAGTGACTTCAGAAAGTATATACAGTACATGAAAATTGGAGTCTGATATATAGTCCAAAATACTTTTTTATGATAGGCCAAAATTACTAATGAAAAAAAGAGAGAGAAATTAGCTTTTAAGGAAATAATTGTGTAAAAAAAAAAAAAAAAAAAAATTTTTGAAGCCTTTCATTTCCTTACAGGGATATCGCATTCCCAAAGATACCCAGCTTCTTTTCAACTTAAGATCTGTGTTGATGGACGAAGATTACTGGGGAGATCCTGAGGATTTCAGACCAGAAAGGTTCATTGAAAACGGAACCCTGAAGAAATATGAACGAATGATTCCTTTTGGAAAAGGTGAGAAAACACTTCAAATTTTTCTAATTCATCCTTCATAATTTGTCGTTCTGAAGATTTAAGAAAATAGTTTTCACTGAATTTTAAATTAAGGAAATACTTCGAGACTCTTTTTAGACGTAGTCTACTATTTAAATGCGTCTTATAATTTCTTATGGAGATTTGATGAACGTACAAAACAAATTATGGAGGTTTGATGAACGTACAAAACAAATAATGAATGTTTGATTAACTTTTCAACCTTTCAAATGTTCCGTGCGTGCGATGATTCCTCTTTTCACGAAGGTCAAACTTCGCCCCCTCCTCTCGAGTTGGCCTGGTGAAGTAGAGAGTCGTTCTCCTTACTTTCCACCTCACATAGCTAGGTACGCCTGGCTCACCTGGTATTGTTCTGAGCCAGGCGTCTAATCTTCTTTTGAAGATAATCTACCGCAACACCACTCGTGTTCCTGATTATATATATATATATATATATATATATATATATATATATATTATATATATATATATACACACACACACACGAGGTTGTTCAAAAAGAAAGTTTACAAGGTTAATTACACTGGTCAACACTCATTTTATTGCCAATCATAGAGTGATTTTGGGGTAACTTTGTGGTGCTGATTCCGAATATGACATCGGTTTTGCTAGATTGGCTCTAATTTATGAGATAATTGGTACCCCATTGAGACACGTAAAAATGCAAAAAATTTAATGTTCAGGCGGAGCCTACTTACAAATCGCATTGAAATTGTCTCAAATCATACAAAAGTAAACACATGAAATACATAATGGCATTTTATTCGGTATAATAACAGATAAACACAGTAAGCTGATTCGCATAATTACAATTAATGTATAGTAAATCTCTGTTTGTACGATTCTCTTTTATGTGGGTTATCAGGACAATCACGTTGGAGGTTCCAGCAATAGTCTGCCATCATGTGTCTGTCCCATCTGCCTTGATACCTTTCCTCCATCACCTTGATATCTTGATGAAACCTCTCCCCTTGTTCCTCGCTAAAATCACCAAGATTATCCGGAAATCTGTATAAGTGGCTATGGAGAAAGTGTACCTTTATGCTCATATTAGTACCCAACTTTTCAAAGTTTGTGAGCATGTTTTGCACCAGTTCTTCATAATTGTCTGCTTTGTGGTTACCCAAGAAGTTCTTGACAACTGAGACATAACTGCACCAGGCAGAAGCTTCAACACCATTCATAAATTTTGTGAAATTAGAATCCTTGATAAGTGTACAGATTTGAGGGCCATCAAAGATTCCAGCTTTTAGTTTTTCCATACTTAGTCCAGGGAACGATCTACAAATGTATTTGAAGCAATCGCCATCTTTGTCCAAGGCTTTAACAAATTGTTTCATTAGTCCCAGCTTGATATGAAGTAGTGGGAGGATGATCTTTTCCCTGTCAACCAAAGGCTCGTTAATGATGTTCGCTGCACCTACAGTCATGTTTTCTCTTGAAGGCCATGTCACTTTTTTCCAATGATCTTGCCTTGCCCTACTATCCCATAAACAGATGAAATAAGGGTACTTCGTATATCCACTTTGCTGCCCAAGCAAGAAGTTTACCATCTTTAGATCAACACAAATAGGCATCTGGTGCTCATGATAGCAGAGTTTCTGCAGGACCATTTTGATATTTTCATATTCTTCTTTAAGTTTTGTTGAGTGAGCAATTGGAAGAGATGCATATCGGTTACCATTGTGCAATAAAACACATTTCAAGCTTCTACTGGAGCTGTCTATAAAAAGCCGCCAATCTCCTGGTCGATATTCCAGTCCCATTTGAAGAACAAGTCCAGGGATGTTATTGCAGTATACAAGTTCTTCATCTTGGCTGAAGTAAGGAAGGAGTCCCGCCTCTCTTGTCCGATAACCTGTTATTTTAGCTTCTGGATGTAGACAGTTCTTTTCTTTTAGTCTGGATGCTAAAAGTTCAGATGCTTGCTTTGACAGACTGAGGTCCCGTATCAGATCATTGAGTTCGTCTTGGGAGAACTGCTGAGGTGTTGAAATGCTTCCTTTATAGTCACTTCCACTACTACCACCTAAGTCCTGAATTTCTTCAAATTCTGACAACGGAAGGTCGGGCAGTGTGGTAAACACTGGTATGGGAACGTCTTCGCTGTGTGACACAGGTCGCCTTGCTGATTCCAAATTGGGATAATCCCACTTGAGTTTCTTGTATCGATTGAAACCTTTCACATTAACCACACAGAAATAACAATCGTCGTGGTGGTTTTTCGGCTCTCGCCACACCATAGGCACACCGAAGTTTAAACTTTTCCTTTCTCGATTTTTCCACTGTCGTAAGCATTCTACACAGGTTTTGCAAACCTTATGGGGAGCCCATGACTTGTTCAAGATTGCACAATCAGCTGGTCAGGTGATGGCAACGATTTTTTGAGACCATCAGGGCGTTTTGCATGTGGAATTCATGCAAAAAGGGACAAAAATAAATGCCACTTCTTATTGTGAAATTTTACATCAACTCCCCACGGCTATCAGAAGAAAACGTCCCGGGTTGCTTACTGCAGGCAGTGGCGGATCTACTATGAAACTAATGAAGCTTAAGCTTCAGGGCCCCTAATCCAGGAGGGGCCCTGAAGCAACTTTTTTTTTAATGAGTGAATTTTTCAACAAAATCGATGGAGTTTTTTTAAGTGTTTGTTATTAAAATAAGGCTATTTTAGTGATAGAATCATAAGCCAATGGGTTGAAGTACTTAATATTGACCTTAGAATATGCTCTAATACCCATTTCATATGCCCAAAAAATTTGTGGTGATTTGCCATAGAACAACCCCATTGAAGAAGATAACAGCGGTTACCCAGACCTCGTTGCTCGTGGGAAGGGGCTCACTGTATGGCCCATTTTCAAGGACACCACCCCACCACCCCGTTCTCCGCCATTTGGGCCTCGAGGTCCTTGCAAGGGCAGCAAGGCCCTTTGAACCTTGTTGGATGTTGCCCTACTGTTGTTGGTTGCGAAGGGGCCCCCATAACAGTTCAAGCTTCAGGGTCCCAAAAATGTAGGTCCGCCACTGACTGCAGGTGTGGTGTTCTTACATGACAATGCACGCCCTCACACTGCAAATCAAACACGCCAACTTTTGGAATCGTTCTACTGGGAAGTCATGGATCATCTCCCCCACTCCAATAGTCCTGCTTGCGCCAAGAGACTTCCGTTTGTTTCCAGCCCTAAAGGAACACCTCGGAGGTAAACAATTTCAAAACAATCCTGATGCAGAAGCGGCCATACAAGACTGGTTAAAAACTAAGGACCCTATATTTTACTTGACCGGCATCGGAAAACTTGCCTTAGGATACGACAAATGTTTGAATCTGTTTGGTGATTATGTAGAAAAGTAGTAATAAGTTGTTGAAACACTTGTAATATTTACTTGCCTTGTAATAAAAGTTTTTTCAAAACACCTTGTAAACTTACTTTTTGAACAACCCTCATGTGTATATAATTATACATATATATATATATATATATACTGTACAGGGTGTTCGAAAATGAATATACAAAAAAATAAAATTGAATAACTTTGTTCTTCGAGATGGCAACATAAATTGAATATGTATAAATACATGCAGTAGGCCTGAAAGAATTAGGTCATTTAATTTTGTTAAGGTATCATTTACAGTGGTTTGATTAATTAATGAACTTCTACATGTCCATCATTCGCTTAAATCAATCTAATTCTGCGTTCAAATTCTGAGAAAACATTTTCCAACACAGCTGTAGAGATGGATGAGATAGCATCAAAAATACGATGTTTCATTTCTTTAATGTCCCTTGGTTTGTTATGATCGACTTTAGTTTTCAAGAAATTCCAGCGATAAAAATCTAAAGGTGTTAAATCAGGCGAATGAGCGGACCATTTCAGAGGTCCTCCCCGACCAATCAAACGCTCTGGAAAAGTTTGGTTTAAAAACATCTTAATAATTCGAGCAAAGTGGGGTGGTGCTCCATCCTGTTGGAAGAAAGCGCTTTGTAACAAGCCGGGATTTTCTTGGAGTTGGAATAAAAAAACTCTCGTAGCATGTTGAGGTACGAATTGCTGGTGACAGTTCGTTCAACAAAAAAAACGGTCCATAGATACAAGAACGTGACATGGCACACCAGACATTTACTTTAAGGGAATCCCTTTCGTGTTTCATAAAATCATGGGGATTTTCTTCACCCCATATCCTGCAATTATGACGATTAACTTTGCTGATATGTGAAATGTAGCCTCATTACTAAAAAGGAGGTTTGATAAAATGTGTTCATCTGATTCTACCCTTTCAATTAATTCTTGACAAACATTTACTGTGGCCTCATAATCCTCTTCTAAAAGTTGATGAACTACCTGCATTTTATAACATTTGAACCTCAATTTTTATGAGGGATATCATGGACAGAGCTTCTCGAGATGTTTAACTCAGTGGATGCTCTCCTAATTGACTTTTTAGGGCTTTTGGCAAATGCTTCCCTAATTGCATTCACCCTTGCCTGAACCTTCCTTGGCATTCCGGTAGATTTCTCCTTCACTACAGATCCACTCGCCTCAAATTGGTCTACCCATCTTCGTATGTTGTCTTTCAGGCGCGGGTTTGTTCGTCTCACGTCGGAAACACCTTTGGGCTTTAATGACTGAACCGCTTTCATGTAAAAATCTCACAATTTTTGCCTTCTCTTGAGGAGTTTTCATTTTATT
Source organism: Bathynomus jamesi (assembly GCA_023014485.1). Taxonomy (NCBI): domain Eukaryota; kingdom Metazoa; phylum Arthropoda; class Malacostraca; order Isopoda; family Cirolanidae; genus Bathynomus; species Bathynomus jamesi. The sequence continues at coordinate 10,136 of JAJOZX010010678.1, read as the reverse complement.
AAAAACTGTGGTTTCTCCCGAAACAGAAGGAAAACAAAAATTAATATTTATAAGGAAACAAAACTTGTAAGTCTACTGCATGTATTTATCTTCAATTTATGTGGCTCTCTCAAATAACAAAAAAGTTATTCAATTTTATGTTTGGTATATTCATTTTCGGACAACCTATATATATATATATATACACACACATATTATATACACATTATATATACACATATATATATACACATATATATATATATACACATATATATATATATATATATATATATATATATATATATATATATATATACATATATATATATTTAGTGATGGGACGATGCATCGCAATCGCAATCGCGATACAATCGCACATTTTTTACAATCGCAATCGCAATTGCAATCGCATTTAATGAGTGCGATTGTTGCGATTGTGAACAAAAGATTTAAATCTCTACAAAAGTTGCTATGAAAGCTGCTCTTTCATGCGTACTTAAAGGAAAGTTTAGCTAACAACAATACGGAATAATAAATAAATAATAAATAAGTCAAAAACAGAAATGAAAACGGGTTGCGAATTAGTTGAAAACAGAATAAAAAATTGGTTTAATAATAACAATAAGTACACCTCTTTATTTGCTCTATGTAAAATTGGAATGTTAAAAAATCAAGCTAACCCTATGGAAGGTAACGCGTTTAGGTATATTTAAAGCATAAATGAGCGTTATGTGAGGCTAAAGCTAAAACATCGCAATCGCAATCGCAATCGCGCGATTTTCAAATTCTGACAATCGCAATCGCCATCGCAACAGCGATTGTATGAAATATGACAATCGTCCCATCACTAATATATATACATATATATATATACATATATATATATATACATATACATATATATACATATATATATATTATATATACATATATATATACACATACATATATATATATATACACATACATATATATATATACACATACATATATATATACATACATACATACATACATACATATATATATATATATAACCTTAAGAGCTCCCGGTAAGAAATGATCAGTCTTTGGTGTCGCTTGCTGCTGCTGGCTCTTAGGTTGGGTTGGACAGGCCACTTACCCTGTCAATGTTCGAGCTCAGCGGACCCTTTGGGCACTCTCACCTTCACATCAGGGTTGTGGAGTCGGTCCAAAATTTTCCGACTCCGACTCCACACATTGTCAAAAATTCGACTCCAACTCCGACTCCACACATTGTAAAAAATCTAAAAATCCGACTCCGACTCCTCACATTTTAAATATACGACTCCGACTCCTCTAGTGTTTCACTTTATAATTATCATAATAATAAGACATTTCATCACCACCACACTAAGTGTGAAATTTTATATTTTATATTTTATATTTAAATAAATATTAATTGTATATTCTGAAAATGTAAAAAAAAATATTAAAAAAACTTAATCTAGGGGCTGGGCTATCAATGAATAAGGTTTATTGAACAAAAAAACTAAATAACCTAAATGTTAGTATTTAGGATTTAGAAATTAAGGGTGACACAGGACACAGAAATTGGAGTCGGAGTCGGAAGTTTTTTACCGACTCCGACTCCGACTCCGCTCCGCCCTGAAACGTGCGACTCCACGACTCCGACTCCACGACTCCGACTCCACAACCCTGCTTCACATAGTAGGCAAATAAGTTTCTAGGCTGTTACCTTTTACACTCATTATTTTATTTAATATTCCAAGACACTCTTAATTCAGTTACAAAAGCTTAAACTTTTATATACTATATTAAAGTACTTGAGAAACAGCTTGATTAAAACGAACTTTAGTGTCCTTGATGTTAATGATGCTTTGTAACTAGAACTAATCTCTGAATCGACCTTCAGATGGAGGTCGAGAATTAAAGGTCGAATCCTTTCTGCGAAAAATATTAAGCTAGTGAAAATTTCGTTTTAGGACGTCGTTCTTGCCTGGGAGAGCCACTTGCTCGCATGACGTCTTTTCTGACGTTTTCAGCTCTTGCACAAAATTTCACGTTCAGATTTCCGTTTGGAGAAAGCATCGAAGATACTGAAGGAACCTTAGGATTTACTCTCGGACCTCCTCAGTTCAAAGCCATCGCCACTCCCGATAAATCTTTTTAATCTCTTGTTTTCATTTTGTTTCGTGGATTTTCTCGTATAATTTGTGCTTCAGAAGGTTACAGAAAATTATTTAGCAATTGAATTTCATTAACACATCCAGATTAGGTCAGCGCAATCACCAAGGCTTTTTTACATACCGTATTTTAGTACTGTTAGTGAGAGAATTGATTTTGCCGTGAAATAACGATAAAACACCTTAAAAGAGATTAATGTATTATTCATTTTTATTTAATTAAATATGGTAGTACAAGGAAATACATTATTAGAAAACGGCCTCAACAACCGAGTTCATTCATCTGTTTACTCGTCACAATCTTCCACGTGACTATCCCCATATCTTCAAGAATATACAATTAAACCCTTCCTCTTTCAACTTTCTTGGCGTTTCTTTTTATCGTGATCTTTAGGTGTGCTATGCTGGCTCCGCAGTTTCTTCACCCCACTCAGTTGCTATCTCTGTTCAGGGGTCTTGATAGAACTGCTTTTTTTTGTGAACAAACGACAAAACTACCTTAAAAAAAGTTAATGTATCATTTATTTATATTTAAATATTAAGATGCAATACGCACTTGTCACCCTTCTCATCATAACGTAGGCTTTCTGATTAACGAAACGAACAGGCAGTTAGAAAATGTGTATAAATGGATGCTACTAATAAACTTTCATTGAACGTGACAAAGTCATCTTATACGATTATTACCACAAAACATTACTAATACAAACTGTCAAACAAAAATTGGGAATACTACTGTTGCAAGGGTGAATGAGGATAAAGAACTTGGCATTAATTTAGATTAAAAACAAAATTTTTAAAGTCATGTACAACATACCAAATCCAAAATATCAAGATTTCTCTTTATATTAGTTAAACTAAAAAGGACCTTCTCTTAAAACGCACTTCTTACCCAATATTATTCCTTCACTGATCCACATTTATTATATTGCATTACGACATAGGGTAGCTCAAAGAAATGTATAAAACATCCTTTGGAAGTAATTCATAAAAAATGTCTGCGAACACTCTCGAATAATGACAACAGACAAAGTCACATTTCCCCAATGTTTAAAAAGCTAAATATTTCAAAACTAAATGACTTGTACAAATTCAGTGTTGCTGTCAATATGTTTAAAGTAATCATTAAAAATCAACATATAAAGAGCAATCGCCTCCTATCAAACACACCATCGTTGTAACACCAGACTACCCAGTGATTATATACACAAACCTAACTGTACAATACAAAATGCAGAAAATGCACTCTCTTTCAAAGGAGCAGATGTATGGAATGCAATTCCTATGCATATCAGGCAGGCTTCATCACTAAATGTATTTCGCAAATCATTAAAAAAGCACTTCATATTTTTTTTTATTAAGCATCATTTATTTTCTACCCAATATACAATAAATCATTTAATCTAAAATTATGTAACATTTTGTAAACTTTGTAAGCATTAAATAAAATAAATAGTTCTGTTTCACAATTATTTATGTCATTGTAACTTGTAAAAGTAATTTATTTATTTTTATAATAAAAAGGTTATTCAGTATTCAATATTTACTATTATTATTGCTGTTAGTAATAGTGACAACAAAAAATAATATCACAACCCACTTTCACTATTTTATGTAATATTTTCACTAAATACACAATAAATCCTTTTGTAAACTTTATATTGTATTTATTATTATGGTTATTATTATTTTTAGTTGTCTCTATTACTATTACTTGCCATTTTCACTATTTTTATGTAATAAATAAGCTAAATGCCATTAAATTTTTCAAAAAGTCTTCATGCTTCCAAGGGCATATTCAGATGAGAGTACTACTGTCAATATATAAATGTCATAACAAATATCTAAGAATTGTAAAAGTCTGTCACTGGTATTCTTTTCTAATTAAAGTTTTGAATTTGAATTTGAAATATGGTCGTACAAATAAATATTAGAAAACGGCTCCATGCTCTCACAAGGATCGTCCAAACCGCAGACGGAATATACTGTCGTTCAATTGGGAAAATGCTGTTTTTGCCCTTACAAAAAACACTTTGTCTTAAGTTAATAAGGATAGCCTTTGCACTTCTTACAATACAATAATATTAACTAATATTAGATTAGATAGAGTTTGGTACAAATTTTTAATTTCCAAACTGCCCAGCTTCGGTATTTATCCTTCTGTCTGTGCGGTCATCTCCGATTGTCTTTCTGGCCGATTTATAGCTGAGGTTGTAGATGGCCACCGTTCTTCTCCTAAAATTATTAATAGTAGTGTTGTTCAGGGCTCTATCCTGTCACCCACTCTCTTCCTTTTATTTAGCAATGATCTATTAAGTCGCACTTCTTGTCCTATCCACTCCGATGTCGAAGATTCTACTCTTCACTTCTTCACCTGTTTCACAAAGCGTCCTTCTCAATAGTCACTCCATGCTTCGCGTGAGACGGCTATGTCACGCCTTACCCTTTGATCTTTCTACTATCTCTGACTGGGGCACATAAAACCTTGCAGCTTTCAATGCCTCAAAAACTCATTTTCTTCATCTGTCTACTTCATCTGTCACAATCTTCCACATGACATATCCATTGTTGAGAAACATTTCCTGCTACTGTTCCAGCGGGGAGATAAAATACATGAAGGGAAAATATGGTGACGAAAGGGAAAGTTGAACTTCTCAAATTTCTTTAGAATTAGTAAATTTTTACGTCGCTTAAATCATTCTACATTATGTAATTAACTTCATTGATCAATTATTGTTTACCTAACTTTATCGTTGTCTAAGAACTTTAGAAGCTACTTATTCAGTTGACTTTGGGAACCATTTCTAACATAAAACTTGAAAATACAGTACTTGCCTTTATGAAGTATCTTTTTATTTAAGACTTAATTTAAGATTTAAAAACCGTCACGGTAACTAATGTAATTCCCGAAAAATTCCTGAGAAGAAAAGTAATAAAACTGTACATGCGAATTTGTAATTTTACACTCCCTTCCAAAGTAATACGGGAGGAGTGGTACTTTGTAAAAATCTTTGTTCTGTCAATGACCTAATCTATTAACATGTATGACAAAAACACGAACGAATACTTAAGATATAGTAATAGAATTAAAAGAATTCGTTTGACGAAAATTTTAAGTGTAATGATGTATTTTACACTTTCAATCGTTATTGTCATAATTGTATTACCTATATAAACTATTATACTATTATAACTAAGCTATTTCACTATTATAATGAATAGATTGTCAAGTTTAACGAGTTAATGATTAATTTTTTTTAGTGGGTGTCAAAGGATTGTTGTTAAAATATATTATATAATGGTTAAATGTATGGTGCTCATTTCTCTTTCATTTCGACTCTCACCTTTTTATTAGAAAAAGATATTTGTTTGGTGAAATTTGAGTTGGAAATTTAATAATATTTTAGCTTTTAAACTTGGTTGTGGAAACAGTGTTATAACCTTTATTCCTCCTTCCTGTGTTTCGGCTTCAATCGAAGTCTACCAACTTTGCTGAGAACATACTTGGGGGTTTAAAGATGAGGAAAGCCAATAAAAGATTATTTGCAGCCTCTGTCTTTAAATTTGGGAATTAAACCTGTTAGGATCATAAATAAATACAAATTTTTCTCTAGTTTACCCAAATCGTTTCAGTCTTGAAAGTTTTATCAGAAATGTTACAAGCTATCTTCTACATTCACTGTCAAATCATAACACTGGTCAACAAAGATTTTTCATCAGAGTAAAAGTTGTGGTGGCTGGATAGCATTTTTCATGCTGATTCCAAAACTGCATTCAGAGTTTTTCTAGCACGTATAGTTTTCAAGATGAAGGCATATATATAACTACACAGATTTAACCATTTTAAATAGGCAAAATACTAATATTTCAACATTTGATTGTGTTTATTTTATTGTGTTTTTTTAGTTTATTCATCTTATTTATTTCAATTATCTTAATTAAACATCTTATGTATTTCAGGTGTGAGCTTTTACGTCTAGCAGCATTGTGATTCAGGCAACAACGCCGTGCTTTGTGTGTCAAAAGATCAGTCCAGTCCAAGAACTTGTCGTGTCAAGTTGGTGTACATTTTTTTTGAATTTATAGTTTGCTCAGGTCAGTCAACATGCCTCGACAATGTAAGAATGACCCCGACAAGTTCTGTTTCGTATGCGGCCAGTTGACAACTAAAACACAGCGACGAAGTATTACAACCGACATTAAGAAAATATACAAGCTATACTTTGGTTGCCATCTAGGTGACCAAGATAAACCGTGGGCGCCACATCAAATCTGTTCTGGCTGTTCAAATGGATTACGTGATTGGCTTAACAAAAAGAAAGCTTCAATGCCATTTGCCATACCCATGATATGGAGGGAGCCGAGAGATCATCATGAAGACTGTTATTTTTGTAGTGTGAACTTAATGGGGTTTTCTGCCAAGAACAAACACCAGATTGTATATCCAAACTTGGATTCAGCACGTAGACCAGTAAAACATGATGAAACATTGCCCATTCCAATTCCCCCAAGTGATAGGCTAGATTCTATCATAGATGACATGGAAAGTGATGAAGGTGCAACTGGCGTTTCCGGACCATCTACAGAACCAGAGTACACTTTTGAAGGTAGACATTTAGAGCCTAAAAAATTAACCCAAGGACAGTTGAATGATCTTGTTAGAGACTTATCGCTGTCTAAAGAGAAATCAGAGCTTCTCGCCTCAAGACTAAAGGAGAACAATTTACTTGAGAACAATGTATGTTCGTATTAGTTACTACCGAAAGCGGAATTTTGAATTAACAGCATTCTTTTCAGTAGACGGTCCTCTCTGTTATTGCCATGACATCAATGGACTATTTACAGCCATATCTCAGACGTATGTGGCATCTGAGTGGCGCCTCTTTATTGATTCGTCGCAGAGAAGCCTGAAAGCAGTTCTTTTGCATAATGGTAATATAATGCCATCCATCCCCATTGCCCATTCCGTCCATCTAAAAGAGACATATGACAATATGGATATACTACTTAAGGCAATCAAATACGACAGTCATCAATGGAATGTTTGTGGAGATCTAAAAGTTATAGGAATGCTTATGGGTATGCAGTCAGGATTCACAAAATTTTGTTGTTTCCTTTGCCTGTGGGACAGTCGCGCCACTAGAGAACATTACACCAAAAGTGACTGGCCACTTAGGTATACATATGTCCCAGGGATAAGCAATGTCCAGTCTGTCCCTTTAGTGGATCCCCAAAAGATCTATCTGCCACCTCTTCACATTAAACTTGGTTTAATGAAGAATTTTGTTAAAGCAATGGGTAAAGTCAATTCTGAAGGGTTCCAATACCTTTCAAGGAAATTTCCGAAGGTTACTGCAGCAAATTGAAGGAAGGAATTTTTGTTGGGCCACAAATAAGGGAGGTTTTGAATGACACTGAATTTGAAAAAGTCCTAAGTCCGCTGGAATTGAAGGCTTGGCTGGCGTTCAAATGGATATGTGAAAACTTTCTTGGAAGCAACAAGTCACCTGCGTATAAGGATGGAGTCAAAAACCTCCTTGATGCCTTCAAAGAAATGGAGTGTCGAATGTCGTTAAAAATTCACTTCCTGCATTCCCACTTAGATTTCTTTCCTGAAAACCTTGGTGCAGTGAGTGACGAGCAAGGAGAGCGCTTCCATCAAGATATTCAGATGATGGAGAAGCGCTACCAAGGATATTGGAATGAAAGCATGATGGCGGACCATTGTTGGATGCTGTATCGTGACAATCCAGGCCAAATTTACAAAAGGAAATCACACTCACAGCGCTTTTAATAAAATAATGTATATATTCTTTATTTATAAGTACATTGAATAAGGTATATGATGTATTTGTTGTTTAGCATTCCTAAGTGTGATCTATACATCCATAAATTTTCTTATAGCAATATCAAAAACTTAAAAATATCAAAACCAGTGTATCTATATAACTATACGTGCTAGAAAAAACATAAAACCAGATTCGGAATCAGCGCGAAAAATGCATTAAGAAAAGTGTGATCATGTTTGTGATGAGAAAAAACGTTTCATTTTGTTGGCCAGTGTAATTCTTTAATGATTTCGGAATTTGAAGATTTTTAAGATACTATTATACATTGGTACTCTGCCTTTAGTGTTTATACGAACTATTTTGACATTTTAGTTTTAACCTTGCTCATTTTTTTTTTTGAATACGTTACCTGTTCTCCATAAGTAGACATAACTATAAATTTTATTTTACTTCTGGTTATCCTCTTACCAGATGTATCCGGTATCGAGATACATTGATTTTGTTTTGATGGGGCTGTTTAATTTCTTTCTGAATATTTAAGGTCGTGTGACGGAGGGGACCTACAGCTTTACGCGAGATCCGAACCACGGGTCACTATATAATCTAGACGCAGAGGACGGTCTCCTATCCAACTACTATCCAGACCTAATGTTGCTTAACGCTATATAAACAACTGTTACAAATTTCGGATCACCTGAAGTTCAGGGCCCCCAGCCTTCTTTAGTTAGCTTTATAAGGCTAACTAACGAAAATATCACGACCTAACCTAACCAATCGTCAAGGGCGTACAGTTGACCTAACGATTGGTTAGGTTTGGTCGTGATATTTTTGTTAGTTAGCCTTATAAGACAACTAAAGAAGGCTGGGGGCCCTGATCTTCAGGTGATCCCAAATTTATAACCTTTCATATACACGCATTTATAACTTAACCCTACAGAAAATTCTTTCAATAAAGGGTTAATTTCGCTGATCAACGGGAAACGGTGTTACGACACTGGCCACGACGTAGCATCCGAGATATATTGAGATGATTATGATCTGATACGAGTGATTGTAAACTTTCTCCAAAGTGGAAAGAATATTACTATATTTTTAGAGGTTCTTTTGTACCCAAAATAACGATGTATCCTTTCCTTTGCTGTCATTTGCGTCTTTCGACTACAACTTTATTTAAAGAATTATTATAACAATCGATATAATACTTCTTCAGTATATTCTGAAGTTCTTGGTCTGTAAATTTCTTTCCTAAATCAATGTACAAAAATTCGAAGGAAATCTGTTCTTTTAACATTGGATTTCTCGTAGTTAAGTATAAAGGGTGTCAGGAAATGATTGCCCCCCCTGTACAGAAGAAACTGAAAGGAATAGAAAAAAGCAGACAAAACCACGCGAAAGAGCGTTTAAGTTTGAATAAAAAACACTTGTTTTAATATCGGGTGTTGCCCCCATTTGCAGCTCTGACGGCCATTAATCGACGGGGGTATGATCCCAGAAGTGTCTCAAAGAGATCGGTATCATGCCTCATTTCTTCAAGGACTTCGTTGATCTTTGCAGTCATAATTTCTGTTGAATACCGATTCTGAATGGGTTGTTCCAGCATTAAGGACTCCACCCGATCCTTCATGATGGATCCGACATGTTCACAGACATTAAGATCGGGAGAATTGCCAGGCCATTCATTATTTCCGAAAAAATCAATGTTATTGTCTTAAGCAGTTGTTGAGTCGCAAGTGCTTTCATACAGGGGGCTTTGTCGTGAAGAAAGGTTGCCTGTTCAACATCCAAAACACACTCGGGGTCTTTCAAAAACGGAATTACATGTTGGGCTAAAATTACATTTCGAAAATAAGGCCCATCCCAACTGGTTCCTCTTGGTTTGATAACCCAGATGAGCTTCCGAATAGAGAACATAATGAAAACACCCACACATGCTGGATTTTTTACTATTTCTCGATACTTCTGGTCGTCTGGGACTTCATCAGTTGTTGCCCAAACCCGATCATTCTGAAAATTTGGTTTTCTGGAGACATAAACGAAGAATTCATCGCTGACAACCAAGTGAAGGAAATCGTCTTCCGTCCATTCCTCAAGATAATCACAAAACCATAGCCGATCTTCAATATTAAGATCACTCTTCCGTGGCTTAGCTATTTCATGCCAAGCACTCAAGCCTTGGCGAACTCGAAATTGAGCACAA
>JAJOZX010010677.1:0-134358 GCA_023014485.1 Bathynomus jamesi | reverse complement strand
TTTCAGTTTAACATATTACATTCAGTGATCCCGACACAATTATAACGGAAAAACATATTTACATGGTGTAACGTATGATAGTATGGTGTAGTGAAAGTGTGCAAATAGTGTATTATATGGTGAAATATAATTTTATTTCAATTATGAAAAATAGTACCAACTCACGAGAAAACAAGTGCATTCTCACAGACTTAAAGGGAAAATGGGTATGACTACTTTCCAAATTAACTGTAGGGTTGCGTTAAAAGTGTGAACAGTGGCGAGTATGCGAGTAATCTTCTCCAAACTATGAAAGATACGTACAGGGTGATCCATTTAAAACCGTAGCCAAATTAAAAATAGTACGGTTTTAAATGGATCAACCGGGACTACTAACATAGGGTAAGGCTTCGTTTGTTATTCTCTCTCTTTCCTCCGCACTTATTAAGCAGTTTCAGTATAAAATAGATAAATGCGAGGTCCCAAGAAATACATAATAAAATTTTACTATATATATATGTATATATATATATACAGGGTGTCCCATAAGTCCGGTCTCATACGAAAATTTATTTTAAATTAAATTTACAAAAGTTATATTAGAATTAAAACCTCACAAATAAAACAACTAAAATCTCACATCCTTAGATTATTTTTCTGTGGGGTCACCTTGAATGTGTTGTGTTTATTGACCGTCCACGTACCATTAAGGAAAACCTTAAAGAAAATATCTGTGCTGTTTGTGCACAAATCACACCAGAGACTTTGCCACGTGTGCGTTTGTTTGGAACATCGTAACATGTGCAAACAACAAAAACGACATCAATTTGAACATTTGTTTTCCTTCTAATGTATTACTTTTGTACGTTTAATTTAAAGTAAATTTTCCGATGAGACCTGACTTATGGGACACCCTCTATATATATATTTTATATATATATATATATACACGAGAGAGAGAGAGAGAGAGAGAGAGAACCAACTGAACCCTAATCTAATATATATATATATATATATATATATATATATATATATATATATATATATATTGTAGTAATTTAATTTGCATTGAATTCAAAATGCAGTTTGAATCTGAGTTTAAGAATGGGTAGAGGGAATTAAATGTGTGTGTGTGTATAGGGAATACATCTTCAATGTACCCACTTTTTGAGAGCAAAGAGAATGTCAGACTTCCAATTTCAATAAGTGTTTGAATTGCCTAAAATCATTGAAAGACTCAAAGGAATAGACTTTTAAATTGTAATAGTTTGCTATATACATCGTAATCAACATACAGTATATATATATATATATGTATATATATATATATATATATATATATATATTATATATATATACACACACACACCCATTAGCTGTTATGCCCAGCACTTGCTTGGGGTGGGCTGATTGCATTACATTTTAATTATTCAAATAATTTTTTATTTTTCGTCGTATCCCCCAGTAATTGGGGGCCTGCGGTCCCCCAATTAATGGGGTTAAATTAACCAACCAACCATCCAACCAATTAATTAATTAAAGTTCTTTTTAGAGACCCAAAAGTTAACAGACAGACAGAATCACACACAACTTGCTTTTATATATATATATATATATATATATATATATATATATATATACAGGGTGGGCAAAATAAAAGGAATCCCTTAGCGTCATATGAAGTTAACTTTTGCCGTAAGCACTCGAGTATAATTATTGTATTATATAGGTATATTATAATAATAATAATAATAATAATAATAATAATAATAACAATAATAATATCCCTCTCAATAGTCACTCCATGATTTGCGTACGACGGCTATGGGGCACCTGACCTCTGATCTTTCTGCTATCTCTGCTATTTCTGACTTGTGGCTTTCAATGCCTCAAAAACTCAGTTCCTCCATCAGTCTACTCGTCACAATCTTCCACACGACTATCCCCTTGCCTTCAACAACACACAAATCAATCGTTCCTCTTCTCTTAACATTTTTGGCGTTTCCTTTCCTCGTGATCTTTCTTGGAAATATCGCATATACTCTCTTTCTAAAACAGCTTCTAAGAGGTTAGGCGCGTTGTACCGCCTCCGCAGTTTCTTCACCCCCCCCCCCCATCAGTTGCTGTCTCTGTACAGGGGTCTTGTCCTCCCCTGTATGGAATATACTTCTTATGTATGAGGTGGCTCAACCCATACAGCCGTACTTGACAAGGTGGAAGCAAAGGCTTTTTTGTTTCATTAAAATTTTCCGCTTCTTACTGACTGTCTTCAATCCCTCTCTCTTCGCCGCAATGTTGCCTCTCTCTCTCTCTCTCTTTACTATCGCTATTATAACGGACACTGCTCTTCTGAACTCTCTAACTGCATGCCCCCTCCTTTAAGGAGAGCACACAGCACCAGACTTTCTACACTTTCTTATTCCTTTTCTGTCCAACTCCCTAACGCAAGCGTTAATCGGTATTTTCAATCTTTCATCTACTCAACAGGTAAGCCCTGGAACAATCTTCCTCAATCCATCTTTCCCCATGTCTGACCTCCAATCTTTTAAACGCAGTGTGTTTAGGCATCTCGAAAACCCTGAACCTTGATTTTGGCTGTCTTCTTCTTCTATGAGAGCTGGGGGGAGCTTTTGTGCGGACATTCGCCCTTGGCCCCTCCTTCATGCATAAAAATAATATATAGCAAGATTTATTGTACGCGTGTGAGTAAAATATTAAGTTAATTGTTAAAAAAAACATGGAAGTTCTATTCGCTTTAATAAATTAAGTTTAAAAAAATATTGCTAAAAAATATAAATGCTTATTTCTTCCGATTCGTGAAATAACGAACTTTTAAATGCCAAAATATACTGAAGAAGATCGTATTCTCATAAAAAACTTACGACTAAGGAAAAATTATGGTTCAAAGAAAATGATGAACGAATTCCCGAGTAAAAATTGGGCAAGAAGTAGGGTAGAAAAAGCGATTCGAAATATTGATAAAACTGGTAGTATTGCTCGAAAGGAAGGGAGTGGATGGCTTCGCACTGCACGCACGAAAGAAAACGTGGAAGTCGTCGCAAACCTGATTTGTAGTCAAGAAGGCCAACCTGGAACGCGCAAATCCCCGAAAGAAATTGAAAAAAAATTCGTATTTCACAAAGTACGGTGCGGAGAATCGTCAGACATGATTTACATACGAATCTTTTCAAACGCATAAAGTCCACCAGCTCACATATCCTAGTGAGCAGAAGAGGATAACATGCTTCCAACATTTGCTATCAAGATTTCCTGCTCATACTATAGGCAAATTTGGTTCAGTGACGAGAAAACGTTTACCGGTTTAACTTCGGTGAACACTCAAAACGATCGGGTGTATTCAAGAGCAGAAAAAAGATTCGCGTATCGGTGGAGAGACTCTTGCGAGAGTGTCCCACTTTTATTTGGAAAATTATGGTATCCGCTTTCATTTCCAAACTTGGAAAACCTCTCATTTTTGTTGAATCAGGGGCCGAGGTTAATGCTGCGTATTGTCAATTAATCCTCGAGAAGCATTTGCCCGTCATTCGTGATAAATCAGAAGAGCAATTCACCATCCACTGGGCCATTCCATTTGGTCCGCCCTGCAGGAGCTTTTCTAGAACATCTTATCGAAAACTTGACATTATTGCGCCAAGCGATCGACGATACTTGGGAAAAGTTATCGCAGAGATTTATCGATTGTATCATTGATCAATGGCACTCCAGGCTAAAAGCCTGCATTTAGTAAAACAGTGGCCATATTGAACAATACTGAACATTTATTCTAATATAAGTTTAATTTCCTTATTGTCAATAGAAGAAAGGTTTTTTTCACCAAATGCAACAGAAAATTGTTCTTCATATATTTAATAAGATTTTTACTTCAAATTTGGCACACAAGTGTTAAATTAAATGAGTTTACCACATATTGTATCATTTTAATCAAAATAAACAACCCTCAGCCAAAGTTACTGACATATTAAACGAAGGGCGTACATATACTATGTATATATGGAACTACTGCGATTTAAAAGTTTGTTCCTTTGAAGTGTGTATATATATTAATACTGCCAGAAAAAAATGAGATACTACTTTTATGTTACCAGGGCTACGTCGTGGCCAGTGTCGTAACACCGCTTCCTGTCGATCAGCGAAGTTAAGCGACAGAGTGTCTGGGGAGTAGTTGGATGGGAGACATTCTCTGCGTCCAGATTATGTAGCGACCCGTGGTTCAGATCCCAAGAAGAGCTATAGGTCCCATCCCTTATGACTTTAAATGTTGCGAAAGAGGTTAAATAACTCCATCATTACATTATATTTTACGTTACCATATGACGCGTTCGGTGGAGAAGGGGCGAACGCAACATTTTCGAATTATGCCACAAAATGCAGTTAAAGTTTGTAAACTTTAAACCTTTGTATTTTTCCGGTTTATTGAAATGTTGTATGAATTTGAACACATATTTGAGTAAAATATTGTTGTGTAATATGCCGATATAATAAAACGCCAAGAAATTTTACAATATTATTTATTGATAGCTTCTGATGTTAACTGGTGTAATCCATTATTTGGTCCTCTTCGTCGAATGTTGTATTACCTGCTTCAACTGTTTCGGTTTCTTCCAGTTCCTTTAACAATCTTGTATAATAGTTCACTGCAGTTGCAGGCATTAGGTCTGATAATTCTTTGAGATCTTTTATTTTTTCCTTAGTTATTGGCAGCAATTGGGAATACTTTGGTTGCAGTGTCTGCTGGGCTAGATTGAATAAACTGACACTGTAGGATTTTTTCCCTTTCTGCAGTCTGATGGGATGGCTATTATCTGGGGTTGTGCGGTATGCAGTAGATATTACGTAGCCTTCTTTGTGTTGAAAGTCAAATATTAATTTTCTTGCATCTGTAAATTTAGTAGTTGTTGATTTCCTAATGACAATGCACGTTTTTAGGACATCAAAATCGAGAAAATCAGCCTGTTTCATTTCTACAACTAGGAAGCGCTGCGAAACGGCTGTAGTTATGGCCGTAACATAATCTTTTTTGGTGTAAATAATGTTGCTGTAATTATTTTTTATATTTTGTTCAATTTGGCCAAATTGAGCATCACAGGGCATTGTCGAGTGACCAGAAAGTAGATAGATGTGTTCAATGTGAAGCAATGATGCGGAGTGAATTTCTCTCTCGATACATTAAAACCTAAATTTTACCGTGAAAGAGTGCAGACTAACATCTAATTTTTTGCATAGGTAAAGCAAAGGTTTTAAAGGATAATTATACGACAAAAAACTCATTTTTCGAATTTTGTGGCGTTCGCCCCTTCTCCACCGAACGCGTCATATAATCCGTGGACTTTTGAGATAAATATTAATTACATTTAGGACTGAAATAAAAGTATGCCAAACAAAGTTTTTTTATTTAAATACTTTGTGTGACCCCATTTTACTTTTAAAACCTCTTGAACTCGTCTTGGCCTCGACTTCACCAATGATTTACAAATGTTGGCAACTTCTAGATCATCAGCCATCACTCACGAAGACGTCTTATAATTTTTTCCTAAGTTGAAATGTTTTCCTTTTGCATTTGTCTCTTCATAATTGGGCAAAGATTTTCGATTGGATTCAGATCTGGTGAAATTCCGGGATAGTCTAATACTTCATCGCTATTTCTTCGAATAACACTTTCACAACAATTGCTGTATGACATCTAGCAAATCTCGTTGAAACAACCACTTTCTGCGTCCAAACCAGCTGTTAGAGAGAGGCAACAATTTTTCTTTTAACACTGGTATATATTTTGGCTATTCATCATTTCGTTCACAAAAAACATCGCTAAAGATTACCTCGGAAAAATAAACCCAAATTCTATCATGTCTCAAGAAAAAACACCCTACTGTACATAGGAAACTGTTCACAAAAAGATTCTGTGGAAGGCCAGCTTCCCACGAGCCATAATATCACAGGTATGAATGAGAAGCGATGACTACACCTCTGCAAAGCGTATGGAACTTGGGAAATAGAACGGTAAAAACGCGTCCTGTAGATTGATGAATTCAGCTGCACACCGTTTACGTCCGATGGCAGAGTTTGTGTGTTGCGACACCAGGAGAACGCTTCGATCCTCAGTGTATTCGCCCAACCTTTAAGTATGGAGATGGCAGTATGATGATGTGAACACGCTTCACTGCATGGTTTGGACTATGGCCATTAGAAATTGTGAAGAGTACAATGACTGGCAGGACGTACTGTGATATTTTGGAATTTTATGGTAAGAGCCTATACCTGTACCAACACGACAAGGTTTCTTGTCACAAAACCTGGGCTGTAATCCATTGATTCGAACAAAATAACGTTAACAACATATCATGGCTCACTCAAAGCCCTAATCTCAATCCGACAGGACACCTATGTAGAACGGCGCATCTGGGTCAGATCGCAGAGACGACAACTCTCGCTACATTGGAAACTCTTCTGCGTAGGAATGGCACAATATCTCTCCTAAAACCTATCAGAAATTGGTGGAAAGTTTTCCTGAAAGGATTTGGGCTGTCATGAAGGGGTTTTCGACCTTTTAAATACATTGTGAACAGTTATCTTTTCTTTTATATATTTTGTCCCAATACTTTTGGTGGTATAGTGTATACCTTCATGTATGTGGTACTTCTGGTAGATTCTGTGGTCTGACGAGAGAGATTATTTTTATCATTATCCTTATCGTATGTCATTGGTCGACAACTAGATTCAAACGCAGGCCGAGACGTGAGTGAGAGAGTGGTGGAGGGAAAAGGCCAATGGCGATTGTGGTATTACTTATGCATTTTATTAAGTGTTATGTAATTTATTTAATAAATGAACTAAATCGGCAGACCAGACAACGCTCGATCGCTAGCGGATCTGGTCCATAACCAGATCTGACCACTACTCTATATAATTAATGTGCAGAGCGTGTACAGAGTTCATTTTGTTTATCATTTCGATTAAATGTACAGAAATTATTCGCTGTTTAATAACTATTTATTATAATTATTGCAAATAATAAAGCAGTATCTTTAAAGTTTTTTAAAATGAAGGACGAGAGGAATAAAGAAATTTCTCCTAATAAACCAAAATAAAAAAAACCCAAATTTTTCTCCCCTATCTCCCCCCTCAACCTTGAAAATAAAAAAATAAGAAAACTTCCGAGGATAAGAAAAAGTTTAGGGACATGATCATAAGTCTTGTTACGTTCAGTGTCCAATGCAGAACTTCCGCTAGGAAAGTAAAGAATGAAAAGCAGAAAATGAAGAAAAGAAAATGAGGAAAAGAAAATGAGGAAAAGAAAATGAGGAAAAGAAAATGAGGAAAAGAAAATGACTTTACGAAAGGAATTTATTTCTAAAAAAGGAAATGATTTTTGAAAGTTGTGATTTGTTTTGTCATCTTGAGTCACGATGAGGAAAAAATTAGAGTTTTTCTTTTTATCTTTTACTTACGTATGACTACATATATTTGTCAAAATTCTTTGATGCATCAAAGATGACGTAATGTTGTCATTTGAACACTGCGGCAATGTCTCCAGAAGAAAGGAACAAGTTGTTTGCGATAATTTTAGTATTTTGAAAGATGTTGTCTCTTAGAACGTACAGAGTCTAAGTATTCACTCTCTGATCATTTATCTATACTAACGGAATTCACAGGCGCGGAGTAGGTGGGGTGGGGGCGCGGGGGCTTAACTCCTCTAGCTTTAACCTGAATAACATCTCGTATTCTAATAATTAATAATTTTTAATATTATTGTATAATATTATATAATATTGGACTGGCAATATTTACATGACACCGGCATGACAAATCTTAAATCCCCGCACCACCCCCTGTATCCATGTCCGATTCACACTGTATAAATGCTTACATAATCTTTAAAGTTATGCGATAAAACTGAAATAAATTTAAATAAAACAAAATTATTTACATAAATATCTCTTATTTTTATACACACCCACCACAGAATTCTACATCTTGGCTCATGAAATTACACAGACGATTTCGACACCAGGTTTCCGCAATTAATGATTACTGAGAAAAGTGAAATGCGTGACATCACGTACGTTTGTTGAAATCTCTTGATTTGCGTAATGAGTAAAGGTCGTAACATATTTAACCTTTTCTTGCGTACAGGATTCCCCTAAGATTGGACATAATCGTCTGGCCTTAGCCAGAATAAAATCAGTAAACTGGACACTATGCATGATTAAAGATGGGGGCCATACACTTGACTTTTTTCAGTGATCATTTGAAAAATTTTGTTATACGGTGCTTCACTCAATGTGTCCCACAGTAGAACAATTTCCTTGACTGAAAGTTTGAAAACTTAGCTGTGTAATAAAGAACATTACTATGATTTAGAGCATATAAGACACGTAAGACATAGTTTTTGTGTCACTGTCAATTGAAGCAGTTTACAAAGATTTAAATATTATTTGCTACGGAAGTATGAAATCACGTAAAAGAAAGAATAACCCCAGATTAAAAGACTTTTAAAAAGTTGTCAGTACAGAAATATTTTGTGGGTATTGAGTTTTTAATGACGTTATAATTTATATCCATTATATAATGCAGGGTGAACGTTTTCATTCGTACATCCCATTAAACACGCTGCGACGTTCTACACAATGAACTTATGGTGAAAATTTCCATGAACTGGGCTGCAACCATGCAGATTGATCACAAGTCAGAACAACATGCAGTATTATTTTCAGTTTCATACAAAATCCTAGTGACATAGAAGGATTATGTTCACGTTTAAGCTGATTGGCATCATTTCCTTCTCAAATTTTCACCAAACTCACAAATTGTGGCATACAGCAGGAAGCTCGCGTTCCATGTTATTCCAAGTTTGTAGAAAATTAAAAATTAATATTACACAACGCTCCGAAGTTTCAACAGAATCATCCACGTTGAAGCTCTTTTCATAAGAAATTTCACCATGGTTACCGAATCTTTTTTTAAATTTACAGCATATTTGTCCGTTTGAAATTCATGGTTACTGGTCTCGGGAAATAAAGTTTAAGTTCCTGAATTCGACTTTGACTTCTCACTTCGACTTTTCACTTCTCGTTTGTCACGAGGGTAATAGTGGTAAAAGGGAGTCGAGCTATGGGCACGTCGGGGAAAGGTATGAGCTCAGCCACGCCGTTTGTTGATAACGTCAGTGTAGTACCCACAACGGCTTATGCGGGTACACAACAACCTACAGCATACTTAATGGGTTGTGCTAATACAAAAGGAGACCCTGTGTTTCCACGCAGAGTAGTTGAAACTCGCTTTTGTAATTTGATAAGAGTTAAGTCCAATTTGGGTAGTCTTGTCTTTTCAACTACGTATCATTGAAATTTGTGTTGATTGAAATTCTTTAATTTTATTCTATTAATAACTTTCAGGTGATAAATATTTCTTTTGTATTAGTGATTAATTATACTTAAGAATTAGTAGAATTTAACTTTCAAGTCCATAGAAACTAAGTTCTGCAATAATTTCAGTGGCGATTATTTTTATAGCGAATTTATGATTTATGGTTCTTTACAGGTAAGGGATGAATATATTAATTATGTGCGTTTCTCATTAATCAAGACCGACCTGTCAGTTCTTCGTTATAATCTGTTATCTGCTCTTGAAAAAGGACCTCGCGAAATTGAATAAATTGCGTAGTTTAATAGAAATTTAATATAATATAAATTCTTTTATATAGTATATATATATTATATATATATATATATAATATATATATATATATATATATAATGTTTCAGACCAACAAAGACCCTAGGATCCACTCATGGCTGGTCTACCTAACTGGTTTGTAATTGTGTATTGTGCATGGACTCTGTAGTGGCGGAGGGGACCAACAATTTTACGTGGGTTCCGAACCACAAAGCCTTAATTTTACTACCTTAAACTATACCCATTCCATCAACATATGCGTTTAATCTATTTTTAAACATGTTTATAGACGTGCTACTAATTACTTCTACCGGCAAACTATTCCAGCTATTTACTATTCTATGCGTAAAAAAGTTTTTGGCAACTGCTGTCTCGAACCTTCCACACAATAAAGAAAGTGGTTGGTAGATAAATGGGTACCCTGGGTGGCCTAGTGGTTAAGACGCTGGGCTGCTGTTGGGGCGTGGTTCGGATTCCACGTTAAACTGTAGGTCTAAAGTGGAGTGAAAAGCTTGACCTTCGTCAGAATGAACAATTCGGACGGAAGCTAACCAAAGGTTATATATAGCAAGGCGAGTTGTGCTTCAAAATGCTAGGTTAGGTTAGGTTAGGTTAGGTTTTGAAGCATTTCCCTTACTAGAGTGTCTAAATCGCATTCCTAATGAAAAAACGAAGCTACCGATGTATAATTTAAGAAAATCGGAGAAACGGGAGCTTAAGTAGATTATTACCATATCGAGTGTCCAGGCCAGTGACTTTAAGTGATAATTGATTTTATTCGAAGTGTCTTTAAAAAAAAATAAGTGTTTGGTGCTTTCTTAACTAAATTACCTCCGGTTATTAATTATTCATAAACGAATATATTTTATTTATTGACTTTATTTATTACTATTATTTGATTAAACCAAGGCGAATACACGTGGCTTGCCTTGTTTGTTTTCAAACAAAAAAGGGAAAAGGGAAAAAAGTCGGCCGAATTGTGGACAGATAAGTTTTTGTTTTTTTTGTTTTTTTTATCCATCTTTATTAATGCTTTTTCTTTTCCAGAACCTTCGTCGGTAGCTTAATTAAGTATATATTCATTTAGTATAAATTTGGGTTACAGGAACCTGTTTCTGCGTTTGAAGAACATTTTTGCGGGCTTGCGCAGGTGACGTCACAATCAATAAGCACGCGGTAGACCTACGTTTTATTTATTAATTGCTCCTTACTTATTCTAGGAGACGTACGTCGTTATTAGACTACTATTATTAACTCTCAATTAATTTCCAAACACTCATTTTTTGATTGGTTAATAGCATGGCATCCCCGTCAAGTACTTGCAATCGCTGTAAAAGAAAGTTTGCCGCTTACGCGTTTATTTTGGCTAATAATAATCATCAGTTAGTTTGCAAGTAGTGCTCAAACATGGAATTGCTGAGGAACGAGCTAGAGCGTGAGAGGGAGGCCAGAGTGAGGCTTAAAGAAAGGGTGGTGCTCCTGACGACAAAGTTAGAATCCCTTGGGCTTTCTGAGAGGAGTTATTCTTCAGCCACGGCCCCTCCTGCCTCAGTTTCTACTAATGATATAAATAATACTAATAGCCCTCTTTCTTCCCCTAGTTCCCGACCATTCGTGCAAATGCGTAATGGAGCCCCATTAAGAAAACCTAAGACTTGTCTACCGGTATTAACGAACAGTGGGTTTTCTGTTTTAGGCTTCGAAGACGTAGCTGAACCTGAAATACAACTCGTTGGCGATTCCATTGTTCGAGGGCAGCTCAAAGAATTCTGTGGGAGGAACCCCCGTCGTAGGCGCCGTTACTGCTACCCTGGGGCAAGGGTGAAGGGTATAACTAATAGGGTTGATTTTTTTTTTACAGACGGAACCTCTGAGGACACAACGTATGTTATTCACGTCGGTACTAATAAGTAATAACGTTCTAAATTCTAGATCGGAAGAGCTGCTGGCTAGATACAGGGACTTACTAGAGCGACTAAAGGAAAAACTAATAAGATTGTTTTAACAGGTATACGTCCTCGAATTATCCAACGTAACGAGTTCTACAGCAACGCGACCCATATTAACAATAACCTAAAGTAACTTTGTCAACAGGAAGGAGTGCATTTTGCGAATTTTTGGAGCAGTTTCTACGGCAGGAGGGACTTGTTCCTTGGAGATGGACTTAATCTTAATGACGTTGGAGCTCCGTGTTTAGGAAGACTATTTCATAATACCGTTACTTCTTTTCAGGCTGCCGTAACTCGAACGGTCCCGGCGTAATTTCCTTAAAATTCCCTTGCGCGTGCGAAGGTATCGCGGTTACAAACAATTTAAAGGTTCTATCCTTAAATGCTCGTAGCCTACGAAATAAACGAATTTTTTTCTTTAATTGCTTGTAAAGACTATGATTTAATTGCGATAAATGAATCGTGGCTTAGCACTGAAAAACGTGACTTTGTAGGGGAGTATCAAATTAGAGATTATAGGCTTTTTGTTAAAAACAGAATAGGTGGGGGAGGAGGCAGTGTTATGTTGTATATCAAAGATGATATTGCAAACGTTATAGAAGTAAAGCACAGAATTCCAGAACCGATAGATTCGACTATAGCAGAACTTAAATTGAACGATTTCAAACTTCATGTTGAGGATAGCTTTCTTATTCAAAAGGTTGGGGAACCTACGAAGTTGGTATTTTAGATTTAGTAATAACTACGGACGATAGGCTAATCACTGATCTTCAAGTAATAGAACCGTTAAGCAATAGCGATCACAATATGGTAGAGTTCGTTCTCTCAGTAAGTCACTCGAAACCAGCTAACTCGACTAAAATTCCTAACTTCTAGCACGCAGACTTTTGTAAATTTAGAAATGAATTGTCACACGTCAATTGGGAAAACGTAATGGGGATCTCCAACGCTAAACTAATGTAGGAATCGTTTGAAACAGTATTTAGGACTATAAATAAGGAATGTGTACCGTACAAGATTAAGCGTGCGAAAGTAAATAATAAGCCCTTGTGGTTTACTTCTAGAGTTGGGGATATTATAAGGAGTAGAGATAGGGCTTATAGGCTACATAAATGCGATAAAGACAATTTGTGGTTACGAAACAACTACATATCTCTAAGGCGTGAAGCGAAAAGCGTAATAAAAAAGTCCAAGCGTGATTTTGAAATCTCCATAGCTCGTGACGGCAAAGAAAACCCCAAGCGATTCTTTCAATACGTCAATAATATGAATCCAGTAAAGGGGTCTTGGGGCCGTTGAAAATTCCTGACAGAGAGCTAGTTTCTGAAAACAAGCAAATGGCTACCTTGCTAAACGAATTTTTTACGTCAGTTTTTATTATAGAAGATGTAACGAATATCCCTACGGTCATAGACATAATACCTTTTGACAATGGTAATACTTTAGATAATATTGTGGTTAATGAAAGGGAGGTAATGCGCTACATTGATAAAATGAAAATGCGTAAATCACCGGGGCCAGATTCCATATATCCCATACAACTAGAAGAATTAAAAGAAAGCATTGTTGTGCCGCTAACAAAGAGTTTTAATGTGTCTATTTCTAAGGGGTGAGTACCAGATAATTTCAAGTTAGCAAATGTAACACCTATTTTTAAGAAAGGCGATAAAGGCGCGGCGTGAAATTATAGGCCAATTAGGGATCGTATAGTCGAACACTTGAAATTGCATAACTTGATTAGAAATACGCAGCACGGTTTTAGGCGAAGCAAATCTTGCTCAACCAATCTTTTAGAATTTTTTCAAAGCGTGGTTGAAGTTTACGATAGTCATCGGGCGGTAGATGTAGTGTATTTAGATTTTCAAAAGGCGTTTGACACCGTACCGTACAAAAGACTCATTGAAAAAACTAAGGCTCATGGAATCAGGGGTGTAGTAATAAATTGGATAGAAGAGTGGTTGCGAGGTAGGAAACAGAGGGTGGTCGTTGGTGGAGCGGAGTCGTCTGGGGGTAATGTAGCAAGCGGCGTTCCTCAGGGGTCTGCATTGGGCCCCTTGCTTTTTCTTATATATATTAACGATTTAGATGTCGGCCTAGTCAGTACAGTTTCAAAGTTTGCGGATGACACGAAGTTGGGTGGTAGGGCAATTAATGATGGAGATAGGGGTAAAATCCAGGAAGATCTGAACAAAATCGTTGATTGGTCAGTCACATGGCAAACGAGATTTAACGTCGATAAGTGAAAAATTTTACATATAGTTTCGCGTAACGGTAATTTTGCGTATAGTATGTCAGGGAAAGAGTTGATAAGCGTAGAGCAGGAAAAGGATTTAGGAGTTATAGTCACTGGTGATTTAAAAGTAGCGAAACAAAGTACAGCAGCGGTCAATAAAGCGAACAAAGTGTTAGGTTTTATAGCTCGGAATTTTTAGTACAAATCGCGCGATATTATAGTTCCTCTTTATAAATCATTAGTTAGACCCCATTTGGAGTACGCGATCCAATTTTGGAATCCGCATATGCGCAAAGATATAGACAAAATCGAAAGAGTTCAAAGACGAGCAACTAAGATGATTCCGTCGGTTTGGTCGAAGTCGTATGAAGATAGGTTTAAGGAGTTAAAATTGACTACATTCGAGACTAGGAGGCTAAGGGGTGATCTAATCGAGGTTCTTAAAATTATGAATGGGTTCGATAACGTAAATAGAGAGAACTTTTTCGAAATATCACAATATAATAGAACTAGAAATAATGGGTGTAAGTTGACAAGTAGAAGGTTCGAGACAGCAGTTGTCAAAAACATTTTTATGCATAGAATAGTAAATAGCTGGACTAGTTTGCCGGTAGAAGTAATTAGTAGCACGTCTATAAATATGTTTAAAAATCGATTAGATGCATATGTTGATAGAGTAGGTATAGTTTAAATAGTAAAATTAAGGTTTTTGTGGTTCAGAACTCACGTAATATTGTAGGTCCTCTGCCACCACGGAGGACATGCGCAATACACAACTACAACCACAGTTAGGTAGACCAGCCATGAGTGGATCCTAGGGTCTTTGTTCGTCTGAAACATACATACATACATACATATATATATATATACACACATATATATATATATATATACACACATACATATATATATATATATATATATATACAGGGTGGGCCGTAAGTTTCCATTCATAGGAAAAATTAAACGTTTGTTTTTATGTTTCAGATACCCTAAGAATATGCGTTTGACGAAAGAGCAACGAATTGAAATCATACTGATGGCTGGGTCGGGAAGCAGTCGCATGGTTGCAATGAACTTTAACAGACAACATGGAACGAACATCACACACTGGCTGAGTCCGACGAAGATGCAAGGTGCCGGTAAAGTGATGGTGTGGGCCGGGATATGGGGTGACATAATTATTGGACCAATTTTTGTCAGTGGAAATCTTAATGCCGAAAGGTATCTTAACATGTTGCAAGAAGAGATTTTCCCATCCCTGCTAAACGAGGAAGGTAACTTCCCAGTTTACTTCCAGCAAGATGGAGCTCCACCTCATTATGGTCTTCACGTGCGTCGGTATTTGGATCAGCAGTTTCCGGATGCTTGGATTGGTCGGCGTGGTCCTGTGGAGTGGCCTCCCAGATCCCCAGATCTCACCCCCTTGATTTCTATCTTTGGGGGCACTTGAAGGCCATGGTGTATCAGGAAAAGATACGAGACATAAATCATCTAAAGGAACGTATCACCAACGCCATTACAAGCATAACGTCAACTGTGCTAATGCGTGTTCATCAACAGTGGGGAACACGTATTGAAATGTGTTTTCAAAACAATGGCAACCATGTAGAGCATATTATATAAATAAAAATGGTTGTCCATAAAAAAAATGTTTATTTTTCCTATGTATGGAAACTTACGGCCCACCCTGTATATATATATATATATATATATATATATATATATATATATATATATATATATATATATATATATATATATATATATATATATTAAGCATTTAAAAAATGACCAAAACAACCAATTCTACAAGACCTTGTTTGGGTTATACAAAGAATATGATTTGATGCTATTGATCTATTATTATTTCACTGTGGTGATTAGAAAATAAATCTGTTCTCATTGTGAGAAACAGAAGTAAAAATTTTGGGTTTACAAAATAGAATACTTCATAATACAACATTCGCAAACTTTTACCTTTTTGCGAAACAAACACAGAGAACCCTTACTGGACAAATGACGTTCAATCCACGAACAAGGTTAGAGGAACATTGTGGGTAATGTCAGTTTGTCGCAACGAAAAATGTATGGGTTACTGTAATCTGTATGTGATGCACTGAAAACCGTTTCTGATAGGTGCCAGTCGCTAACGTAAAGCGAAGATTAAAGCGTAAAACCAAGATGATGGTATATAGACCTATGACAATTTGGAGGTTTTAAGTTTTCGAACGAGCCTCGGTTTAATGAGCTCAAATCTAAGGTACAAGTATAGTTACGGTCAGTGTGTTTTTTTAGGAGTTAACTTCCTTGGTAATGGCATTTGAATGAGAGGACCCGTTGTTTTCCTCATATGGGTACGGAGAATGGCTGAGTGAACGTGAATGAGCGTCTCAGGAATCCTCTTCTCACCTAAAAGTTCAACACAGCGTCTTTTGTGAAACGGCATGAGCAACGAATTGGGTGCTGGAAAAAGAGGTGTTCCTTTGTTCCTTCTGTTTTCCAGTTAAACGCATCATATGCTGTAAGAGGACTGTATGACACGCATACTAAACCCACATAGCAGCCACTCATTGGGGCAAACCCTAATAAACACTTTTTGGAATCCTTTGATCGTCATTTGCGGAAATCAAAACCACTCGCATCTGTGGCAATTCTAAAGCGACATTTAACTGAGCTTTAGAATTTTTTTTACCATACCTCAATGCAAAACCTCGCCGCCTCTGTGCTACGACGTAACCTTTGATGGTGAAGGAAAAGCTGTTTGAATTTAATTTGCTAGTTTTCTTAAAATTTTTTTAGACAAAATAAGGAGAGAGAATGTAGAGTAGGTTTTTGACTGTAAAAAGTGCCTCCTCTACGTACGTCCCAGAAATTCTCCTTAATTTTTCCCTTAAATCTGACCAAATTATAGTCGAATTCACAGCAATTTATGGAGAAACTTTTGGAAAAAGTTGAAGCCCCACTTTTTGTATGTATCGAAAATAAGTGAACGAACGAGAGAGAGAGAAAGTAAGAAATTATGTATCGGTTTTCACTTGGTTTTCTTAGTAAAAGGAGGCGAAAGGCGAAAGGCTACTGAAATTTACTGACTAACTAGTAACTACACACATGCCGAGGTTAAAATGAGATTTCTACATCGTTCAAATATTCGTTGAAGTTAATCTTACCATATATATATATATATATAAACGGTATATATGAGAGAGAGAGAGAGAGAGAGAGAGAGAGAGAGATAATTACAATGACAAGAGGAAGCCTCAAAGACATTTCGGTCCACTCGGGAGGTTCCTGTTATTAAACTGGTTCATTTTTAACCTATTCTAGCAGTAGTAGAAAAATGGGTAAAAAAAGCACAAGACTTTCCCCACCCTCCACTCACTCCCCGCCAGAGGCGAGTACGGAAAAAGGTTGAAAAAAATACCTTGACCCTGGAAAAGTAGCCAAGGAAATTTTACGGGAAAGAGAATATATAAGCTAGCTCTACAATTATGCCATGCACACAGAGATCGTACACTAGATAGCACCGCCGTGTAAACTAACCAATAATACTCGTATACTTGTGCCGATCGCACATCAACTAATTGGCAGAGAGAGAGAGAATCAGCATGGAATTTGTAAGAAAAACTAGACCTGATGAAATGTCAGTTTATACAGAACATACATGACAGTGACTTCAATGTTTTTCTTTTGTTTTTTTTACTGAATTTCAGCAAGTCCTTTGAACAATTTTTTACTTTAAAATTTTAACCTAACCTCAAAATACAGTAAAGTGTAAAATAAACGTTTAGTGGAAATGTAGTAGCAAACTTTTCAGATCATACTTCACTCAACAAATTATATTGGTTCGGTTTTAGACGTAATTTTGATATATTCGAAGTTAATTTTATTCAATTAATTCAAAATTCGAAAATGTAAAAAAAAAAAAAAAAAAATGCTTCATCCAGAAAAGCAATACAATTTATGACAGGTTCAGTCAGTGACACACAAACACCAAATTATAAATAGATGTTAGCCGAAATGCAGTAATGGAAAAATTTGAAAAATAGAGTTTAATGGTAAATGCAAGTTTTTTGGACAGCCTAACAACAACTCTCATAAATCTCCAATGTTTAAACTAGTCTTCAAAACACCAAAATGCGAGCAATTATTGAAAACTTGCTAAAAATTAAAATTACTATTTTTTTGGCCAATCCATATGCCTAAAAATGTATATTGCTTCGTTATTTATCGGAGATATAAACTTTATTCTCCGGTAAAGATTCGGAACTAATAAATATATCGATAATGATGAATTTGCCAAATATTATGACTGGTTGACCTTCAATAAAACAATTGAAGTGTTAATGATCCAAATTTTATTTTTAATGATATCAGTAATAAAAAACTTTCACTCGTTAGATATTTAGTGCTGAAGGAATTCAAAGTAATGGTATGCCTTCGCGTATTGCTTTATACAAAATTTAATTGCGATGGAACGCGCAAAAAACTACACAATAAGTGGAGTGAACCCTATATTACATCATACTTCATTACACTGAGTGCGAAGAAGACATATAATGTAGTGCTTACAATCACTTAAAAAAAATAATATATACATATATATATATATATATACACACACACACGAGTATATCATTATATAAAAATTACATGAACGCATACTTATCCAACGAAACAGGAGAGAAAAATGGAAATGGTATTTTGAATTTGTAGCTGCGTAAAAGACAAGTACTTACCTTTACTCTTTTAAGGACAAAGATTTGAACATGTATTTCTGTCAGCGTACAAGTGATTAAGCGATTTATTCCAGGTTTACTAAAACCTGAATAAGCTTAATAAGAAGAACACTAAGGACAACAAAGACGCGTGTAAAAATAAAGAAATCACTATTACTTATAAATAGGCAATTAACTAAATTAATATATTTTACAAAACTTTAATACATATCATGTTTCGATAGAAACTTAAGACATATTGAAAAGCAAAAGTGGTGAGGAGTCATTCCAGATGAATTTTAAAGTGGTGAAATAAGGGAAGTATGCGCGCGCGCATCTGTTTATTTGTGTGTGTGTGTAAGACCATACTATTAAGAACATACTTCGTCCATTAAATGTATGGAGGTCAACGTAAAATGATATCAGAAAAACCTATGAATTTATTTTTAATTAAAAACCTTATTTCTAATTAAATCCTATCTATACACAAGTAAAAAGATCTAAAATAAAGTAACAAGACATTTAAGATAAAGACATTTGTATAATTTAATAAACAAATTAAGTAAGTTAATATGAAGATCTTATAAAAATCTTAGTGCGTGAACATAACCTAAGTTCAAATCATGCATTGGAAATATTTGGGAATGGAGAAAGATGCCTCAAACTGACACTAGATATGCTCAACGCTCAAGACCAGTGAACCACTGTTGAGCATATGTGGAAGCATCTTGATCACAAATTGCGGAAAACAAGCTCTCCTCTCATATCAACATCTAAAGGAAGTATAATTGGATATCAGCAAATCTGGACCAGAGCGTCTTCGGAAATCTCTCTGCATCGATGTCACATGTCCAGGATCTTAATGAGGCCAGGGCCGGCGAGAGCTGCCCCGGGCCCCGGGGAAGGATTGGTATATGGGCCCCCCTCTTTAATCAGTATTTTATTATGAATGTTTTTGTGTACATAACAAGCAAACTGATTATTTGTCCAAGTCACTATTCAAAACACAGTATGAATAAACAACTCCGAAGAAAATGACCATTTTATTTTTCGAATCAATTACATTAATTCTATCACCATACAGTTTACAAATGCAGTACCAGTCCATGTAGGCAAGACAATTGTTTACTGCAAGATTTTCATAATTAGAAGTGTACTTTCTTTGCCTTCTCTCCAGCAAAGTGGTAAATGATTCTGATGAAATTTAAAGTACGGGCTAACTGGCTTTCAATTACAATGGTTCCTAAATCTGTCAGTCGGTCTTGGGCATTGGTGGATCGCAGGTAATATTTTATCTGTATCAGTTTGACTATAATAACCCCTATAAAATGTATGTTCATTAATTATATTTCCTCTCTGTTATTTAATCAATTGCTTTATTAATACTTTTAGATTTTATCCCCCCTCTTCCCGGACCCCCTAGAGGTCCGGGCCCCGGGGATTTAACCCAGCTTCCCCGCCCTTTCGGCGGCCTTGAATGAGGCACATAGAAAGACAAGATGTTAAATTCACGTGTAAAACTATAGTTATATTTTGAGTGTTTATTTCGTTCGTGTGCAGCTCTGTAGTTCTTACGTTGTAGTAGAATAACTGTACACCAATCGACCAGGGAAGTACTCCGGGGGGGGGGGGCGACGTTAGACAGGAAACAGGGAGTGCTGGGACTCCCGTTTCTTCTGTCACTCTTCTCCTTATCTGCTCTTTTTCAGTGTTTCATCTACCCTATGTGCAGTCCAACATGTTCTCAATCATACAATTCTCTCTCTACTCTTACTACACATACATGCATCTTTTCAATACATACAATCTTTTCAAAAAAAAAAAAAAAAAAATTGCATAATTTTTAAGAGCCTCGGAGACCTTGACTTCGGCTCTTTTTTTCTTTTCCTTTTATAGGGTTGGGGGTTATTTTTGCGGGCGTTCGCCCTTAGACCTCCTTCCTGCATAAAAAAGAAGACAACGACCAGCAGGTAATACTGACTCTTGCTAAAGCAAGTGCGCATTTTAAAGAATTAAAATTACCAAAAACTGAAGACGCGAAGTCAAAACGTGCGTACCTTATTCATTTGTATCGTTCCGTGAATACAGTATCTCTCTCTCCTGACTTATTAAATACTACTTCAAAAATCTGGCAAGAATTACTAAAAATGTAGCTAATTATGCGAGATTAAAGCATGAAAGGATCAAAAGTTTTTGAATCTATCCTTAAGAGGAAGATTTTTAAACCTCTCTCTACTCATAATCTTCTTTCATATCGTCAGCATGGGTTCCGCAAAGAATTCTCTACTGGCGATCTTCTCGTTTAAAAAAAAAAAAAAAAGTTTAAAAAATGCATCCCATGAATTAAGTGAGGTAGCGTTACATTTCTACCGACACAGTTTTATTTCTTTTGGTTGCCTATATGCACGTGACGGGTGAGGGCATGGTGTGGAAAATCTGATTTCTGTTCTTAATTCTTATTTCTATATGTTTGAGGTTTTTGTGGCGATACCATGTGGTTGAAGTGCGATCGGCAGAAGTATATTACTGGTTAGTTTATAGAGCGGTGCTATTTAGTGTACGATCTCTTTGTACGTGGCGAAATTGTAGAGCTGGCTTATATATTCTCTTTTCTATAAAATTTCTTTGGCTACTTTTTCAGGGTCAAGGTTTTTTTCAACCTTTTTCCGTACCCGCCCCTGGCTGGGAGGGAGCGGAAGGTGTGGAGCGAGTCTTATGCTTTTCCATCCATTTTTCTAGTACTACTACTACTACTACTACTACTACTACTAGAATAGTTAAAAAATGAATAGTTTAATAACAGGAATCTTCCCGACTGGACCGAAAGGTTTTCGAAGCTTCCTCTTGTTCTCGTAATTCTTTGTAACTCCTTGTAACTCTCTGACTCTTGGTCATCCTCCTTTCGAGACCTCGATGAAATCTTTGCTAGTGCGCTAGACATATCAAAAACTTTTGATAAAGTCTACCACAAATCTTTAATTTCCAACTTACCCTCCTTCGGTTTCTATTCTTCTATCTGTGCCTTCATCTCTAATTTCCTTTCTGGACGATCTATAATTGCGGTTGTAGATGGCTACTGCTCTTCTCCAAAAGCTATTAATAGTGGTGTTCCTCGTATTTCTGGTCCCGTCACTCGCTCTCCTCCTTTTATTTATCAATGATTTTTCAAGTCGCACTTCCTGTCTTATCCATTCCTATGCCTTGATTCCACCCTTCACTTCTCTACCCGCTTCACAAAGCAACCCTCTCAGTAGTCAGTCCATACTTCGTATGAGACGGCTATAGTGCACCTAACCTCTAAGCTTTCTACTATCTTTGACTGAGCTAAAGAAAACCCTGTGGTTTTCAGTACCTTAAAACCCAGTTCCTTCCTTTGTAAACTCGTCACAATCTTAGACACGACTATCCCCTTATCTTCAACAACACACAACTCAATCCTTTCTCTTCTCTTAACGTTCTTGGTGATTCCTTTTCTCGTGATCTTTCCTGGAAAGATCAATATAGTCTCTTTCTAAAACTGTTAAGAAGTTATACGCTGTACCGCCTCCGCGGTTTCTTCATTCCCACTCAGTTGCTGTCTCTTGTCCGCCAATGTATAGAGTACGCTTCTCATGCATGAGGTGGTTCAACCCACACAGTCAAAGGCTTTCCGTCTCATCAGTTTCCCGCCTCTTACTGACTATCTTCACTCCCTCTCTCTTCGCTGCAATGTTGCCTCATTCTCTCTCTACTATCGCTGTTATAAGGGACACTGCTCTTCTGAACTCTCTAACTGCATACCTCCCCCCTTTAAGGAAAGCGTGAAGTACCAGACTTTCTACACATTCTCATTCCTTTTCTGTCTAACTAACGCAAGCAAGGGTTAATCGATATTCTCAATCTTTCATCTACTCAACCGGTGAACGCTGGAACAATCTTCTTCAATCCATCATTCCTCCCTGTCTATGACCTCCAATCTTTCAAACGCAGCGTGTTTAGGCATCTCGCAAACCCTGGACTTTGATTTTGGCTCTCTTTTTCTTCTATGCGTGGGGGGAGGGAGAGCGCTTTTGCGGGCATTGACCTTGGCTCCTCCTTCCTGCATCAATAAAAAAAAACAAAGATGAAGCAAATCATGTTTTGAAAACTATCTGACGTTCTTGAAATTTCCACTGTTAATAGAATTATTTTAAAGAAAAGTAGTCAAAAAATAAAGGAAGAGAATCGACATCAAAATTATTTTTTCTGCGGAGTTTGAGGGTAACCTGTGGGAGATAGAACGAAAACAAATTTAACGGATTTGTTTCCTTTAAAGGCCTTTCTTTGCCTACAATTCCTTGCAACATTTTCTATTTTCGTTTATTTTTTAAAAAAATATTGAAAAAATATCAATCTACATTTTTCTATTTTAGGGAACTGGGAAAGGGGCTAAATGTTTTTGACTTGCCACATACACACCCACGCACACATACACCCACGCACACATACATTATATATATAGTTTGCTCAGATTTCGTGGTATTTGTATAACTTTCCAGAAAATTAATATCACGGATATTCTTCCCAGAGTTATTTTTTGAGGTTAGATTAGGTTAGGTGAGGTAAGGTTAGGTTAGATTAGGTAAGGCAAGGTTAGATTAGGTTAGGTAAGGTTAGATTATGTAAGGCGAGGTTAGATTAGGTTAGGTTAGATTAGGTTAGGTAAGGTTAGATTAGGTAGGGCGAGGTTAGATTAGGTTAGGTTAACCTAACCTAAAACAAATAACGTGGTGTAGTGAATACTCTTATTTTAGTTTCAAGTTAAATGTTAATTTTACCGTCTTGAATTTCGGAATAGTATAAATTCATTTTAAATTAGTTACCCCATTATAATTCAATGTGAACCACATTAATACTAATTTTATGTATACTATATTATTTTATTGTATGTAAACATAATTAATTATATATCACAATTGTCAGTTAATTATTTATATTCAAATATTTATTTTAATCTAATACCATGTCCATTTTACAAATAAATAATAGAAAACCAAAGGTTATATTTTCCACTTTGGTACTGTCGCAGTTTCGCCTAACGGACTCAATACGGCTAGTGAGATAATCACTGGTTGGCACTTAACTAGCGGCAGTGCGTATGGCTACATCATCCAGGTTAACCTATACCGGATAGATGCGCTACGGTCCCAAGCCGTAGCTTGCCTAGGCCAACGACGACGACGTAAACCAACAATTGGTGACCCCGGAGCTGGATTACCCCTTCTACCCGAACGACTAGGACTAGACTGTAATGTCGTTCGTGCCCATCACCCCCTTCACCGAACGACTAGGACTAGACTGTAATGTCGTTCGTGCCCATCACCCCCTTCTACCCGAACGACTAGGACTAGACTGTAATGTCGTTCGTGCCCATCACCCCCTCACCCGAACGACTAGGACTAGACTGTAATGTCGTTCGTGCCCATCACCCCCTTCACCCGAACGACTAGGACTAGATTGTAACGTCGTTCGTGCCCACCACCCCTTCACCCGAGCGACTAGGACCAGACTGTAATGTCGCTCGTGCCCTCTGCCCCTCACCCCTGCCCGTGCGCTCTGTGCCTGCGCTCGTCTCAACCTCCACTCCTTCGTTGGTAACTTGTCGTCTTGCTTGTACGCAGCAAGCATAGGAGAAGATGCCTGACGACGCTGGTGCCATCTCCCACTTGAGCGTAAAGCTCCCCGTCTTCTGGCCGGGGATCCATTTATTTGGTTCCACCAAGTGGAATCACAATTCAACTTGGGAAGGATCACCGCTAGCAGGACGAAATACGATCATGTTTTGTCCTCTCTACCAGCGAGCATCATCTCTGAAGTCCGTGACGTCATCGTATCTACTTCCACGAGTGAGGACCCGTACAACGATCTGAAGTCTGCCATCCTGTGCGCACCACTGTCTCCGAGCGTGAGAAACTACATCAGTTAATCTCAAAAGAAGAACTTGGAGACCGTAAGCCCACTCAAATGCTGAGGGCTATGCAGTGCGCTCTAGGCGAACGCGCACAAACCTTCGATAAGGACATCTTTAGACAGTTGTTCTTGCAGAAACTTCCTCCATCAGCTCAGCGTGTCTTGGCCACTATGGATCCTGCTACTCCAGTTGATAAACTAGCAGAAACTGCCGACAAAGTAGTGGAGATTGACACAGCTCCGGTCAACAACGTGAACACACAATCGGAACTGGAGTTGAAAGTGAAAGAGTTAAGTCAACGACTCAACCACGTTTGTTCTCTGCTACAAAATCAACGGCAAAGAAGCCATTCTCGGTCAAGATTACGAAGAGGCATCGTTCGAGTTCCGGGAAGATCTGCTTCTACCACTCGAAATTTGGAAAAAAGGCTAGGAAGTGCATCTCCCCTTGCAATTTCGTCGGAAAACCCCAGCAGCGAGTCCTAATGGCGTCTAGTACTCGCACTGCCAACCTGTTATTCATAAAGGACAGGAACTCTGGTGTCAATTTCTTGGTTGATACCGGAGCGTCAGTCAGTGTATTCCCTCAAAAATCTGGTCATACGCACTCGGAATCTCCGCCTCTATACGCTGCTAACGGTTCACGCATACCCACGTACGGTACTCAGTCGCGTGAACTAAACTTGGGCCTTCACCGATCCTTCAAGTGGATTTTCATCTGTGCTCAAGTGCGGCATCCATAATCGGCGCTGACTTCCTCCAGCATTTCAAACTCCTGGTGGATCTTGACAAGCGACGCTTATGCGACCAGGCCACACTGCTTTCTGTTCTTGCCAAACAGGTTGCCCTTCCGGACGCCTCGAACTCTGCACTTTCCCTCGTTCCCCCTAATTCCATGTACCAGTGCCTTTTCCAGCGATATCCAGGAATTCTTCAACCTATGCAGATGGGTGATACCATTAAGCACACCATTACCCATCACATTACAACAAAAGGTCCCCCTGTGTTTGCAAAACCCAGACGTCTTGCCCCGGACAAACTGAAAGCTGCCAAATCGGAATTCCAGCTTATGCTGGATCTTGGGATAATAAGACCTTCCAAAAGCAGTTGGTCCTCTCCCCTACACCTGGTCCAGAAGAAGTCAGGAGACTGGAGACCAGTGGGATTACCGGTTTTTAAATTCGACAAACCATCCCGGACCGATATCCGGTACCAAATGTCCAAGACTTTACTTCTCTTCTCCACGGCAAATCTATCTTCAGTAAAATAGACCTCGTTAAGGCTTTCCACCACATTCCCGTAGAGCCTTCGGATATTCCCAAGACTGCAGTTTGTACACCATTGGGTTATTCGAATTTTTGAAGATGCCGTTCGGGCTACGGAATGCTGCGCAAACCTTTCAGAGGTTTATAGATGAGGTCACCAGAGGCTTAGACTTTGTTTATGCCTACATCGATGATTTGCTTGTGGCCAGCTCAACGGAAGAGGAACATAAGGAACATCTTTCACTCCTCTTTCAACGCTTAGAACAATACGGTGTTACTATTAATGCATCTAAGTGTGTGTTTGCACAGCCAACCTTGGAATTTCTTGGTCACACGATTTCGCAGCACGGAATTACCCCCCTTCAGGACAAGTGTGAAGTGATAAAAAATTACCCTATGCCAAATAATCAGCGTGAGTTACGTCGGTTTCTAGGTTTGGTAAATATTACCACAAGTTCATTAAAAACTGTGCCAGTGTTCTTGCTCCTCTACACGCTATGATCACACACAAACGCAAGGTAACGAAATTGGTATGGTGTAGCGATAGTTTACAGGCGTTCGACAATGCCAAAAATGCTATCAATAGTGCATTGTCTTTGTCATTTCCTATCAGTGATGCCCCCCTAACTCTGACGGTCGATGCATCAGATGTTGCGATCGGTGGAGTGTTGGAACAAACCATTAACGGTCAACAAGCACCCATCGCGTTTTACTCGAAAAAGCTGCAGCCAGCCCAAACGCGTTATAGTGCTTTCGGACGTGAACTTCTTGCTATTTACTTAAACGTGAAGTATTTTCAACATTTCCTTGAAGGCCGAGAGTTTTGTGTTTTTACCGACCACAAACCTTTGGTCACTGTCTTCAATAAAAACAGCTGTAACCACTCTCCCAGAGTCATCAGGCAACTCGATTATATCTCGCAATTTACCACAGATATCCGCCACATCAAAGGTGTCTTGAACACTCCAGCGGATGCACTTTCAAGAATAGAGATTACTTCTGTTACCCTCAGCTCTACACTGTGGAATGCTATTGCACAGGATCAAGATAAGGATACGGAACTACAAGACCTGCTCAGAGAAGACTCCACTCACTCACTTTCCCTCAAGAAAATGAGTATGCCAGGATTGTCTGTGCCCCTCTATTGCGACGTATCAACAGCTGCTATTCGCCCATATGTCCCTCCATGTCACAGACAAGCAGTCTTCATGGATCTTCATAAGCCCTCCCATCCTGGTATCCGTGCTTCGCAACACCTGGTTACCTCTCGCTTTGTTTGGCCCTCGATGCGGAAGGATGTCAAACATTGGACCAAAACGTGCCTTGCCTGCCAGCGTGCCAAAGTCCAAAGGCACACCAGGTCCCCCTTTGACGCATTTCCGCCCCCATCCCAGCGATTTGAAATAATTCATGTAGACATTGTTGGCCCTCTTCCAGTGATTCAAGGCCAACGTTATCTGCTCACCTGTCTCGACCGCTTTTCCAGATGGCCTGAAGCCATCCCACTTCCTGATATCCAAGCGGACACTGTTGCAAGAGCCTTTCTTCATGGATGGGTATCAAGATTTGGATTGCCGACAAAAGTCATCACTGACCAAGGTCGCCAATTTGAGTCTTCGCTTTGGAAGAAGTTTACCAGCTTGTTGGGTACAGTACATGCGCATACCTGTGCGTATCATCCGCAAGCTAACGGCCTCGTCGAACGCTTCCATCGCCAGCTGAAGTCATCCCTTATGTGTCACGAAGACTCCCATTGGATGGATAAGCTTTCACTCGTTTTGCTTGGTATTCGCTCTGCATTTAAGAGTGATCTGAAGACTACAGCGGCTGAACTAGTCTATGGAACAACACTGCGGCTACCAGGTGGCTACTTCACTGCAGGGGATAAGTCATGTGATCCTACGGAATTCGCTCAAACACTTTCCTCTCACATGCAGTCCCTTCAGCCTGTTCCCCCTCGATTGACTAGCCAACAGAACATCTTTGTTTCCCCAGCCCTCCAATCTTGCACCCACGTTTCGTTCCTGTACCTGTCCCAAAACGGCCTCTCCAATGTCCATATGACGGACCCTATGAAGTTCTCCGACGTACGCGCAAATCATTTCTCATCCAGCGCGGTTCCAAGGTCGACAAGGTTTCTATCGATCGTCTTAAGCCTGCGTTTTTGGAATCAACCTTAAGTGAGGTACAAGTAGCTACCAAAAAGGTTCAGCGGAAATCTGTGTCGTTCGGAACTCTTTGAACTTCCTCTCTGGTGGGGGAGTGTGTAGTGAATACTCTTATTTTAGTTTCAAGTTAAATGTTAATTTTACCGTCTTGAATTTCGGAATAGTATAAATTCATTTTAAATTAGTTACCCCATTATAATTCAATTGTGAACCACATTAATACTAATTTTATGTATACTATATTATTTTATTGTATGTAAACATAATTAATTATATATCACAATTGTCAGTTAATTATTTATATTCAAATATTTATTTTAATCTAATACCATGTCCATTTTACAAATAAATAATAGAAAACCAAAGGTTATATTTTCCACCTTTGGTACTGTCGCAGTTTCGCCTAACGGACTCAATACGGCTAGTGAGATAATCACTGGTTGGCACTTAACTAGCGGCAGTGCGTATGGCTACATCATCCAGGTTAACCTATACCGGATAGATGCGCTACGGTCCCAAGCCGTAGCTTGCCTAGGCCAACGACGACGACGTAAACCAACAGTGGTATATAAAATTTGGGCGTAATATCATCCCAGTTATTTGAATTCTCACTGTTTGGATTAAAGCCCTAATGTGGGTGAAATTTGAAAAAATAATCATTGTATAGGGTAAAGAACCTCTTTCTTTAAATTTTTTAATGGACATTCCCACCTACCTTAACGAAAGCATAAGTGATTAAAAATTTGAAAGAAAAAAAGAATGTTAATCCTCCGAGTTACCAACTGTTAGATTATTAAGGACAAAAAATTACACAAAAATTCGATCTAAATGTAGATCTATCATATAAAGAAGTAAATTATTATTAATAAATAAATAAATAAATAAAAAATTGTAAAGTTGAAGATGGTAGTGCCTTTGTTCCAAATTAGAAAAAATTCATTAAATTTTTTTTTGGAAATATGGTGAAAGTCTTTTTGTTCTTCCAAAACAATATTTCACGTCCAAGCTTTTTCCTACTTTCCTTTCAAAAGAATTTTTTTTTCTTATTATTTCAGAACAATAAACACCCGTGCAATCACTTAAAAAAAGAGGCAAACACCATGCAACATCAAGGTGGAACCCGTCATGGTTGCGTTTACTCGTATAACGTCACTCAGTAAAGCAAAATTTTATTGCAAAAGTTTGAGGAAAAATGATGCTTCCATTATGACGTCAGTATGACGTCATAATACTAATTCAAGAAGGTTGGAAGACCATAAAATATGTATTTTAGGAAAAATTATGCGATTCAAAAAGTAATTTTTTTCTGAATTTTCTGAAGTTTTTAATCAGGATAAAAAAATTTCCGCAAAATAGTTTTACGGTAAATTAGCAGAGAGCAATTTTTACTTAAAAATATAAAATTGGAGTCGAGAAGTTTGGTGGGTTAGCATCTCTCCCCGATTATATATTTTGACGAGTTCACTAATTTCTAAAATAAAAAAAACAAGATAAATTCGAAATCTACTGCATTAAGAGCGCTTTTTCTTTTAACCATTTTAATTAAAACCCCCTTCCCCCTGTTCAGCCAGGGCCCACCTCCAGCAATAATAATTGATTGTTTAGCTCACTCGAGCCTAAGTGAACAAAACGAATTAGGTACAAAGTGCCGCATATTGTGGTTACTGGAACGTAATGGCTGATTAGGAGAATAATAAGTGAAATGATCACCTTAGTACCCATTAATACCAACAGGCTCCAAGTAGACCCCAAAATTTGAGCAGTGTAAACTAATGGATTTATTTTATTTTGGGAATATAATTCCGACAAACGCTGAACAAAAGCGGGACTTCCTCCACCCTTTTCTCGCTACGAGGATTAGTTATAATAACTATTGGTAGCGACTCTCGTGGACGAGCCAGGTAAACTAACGCCATTAGCTCTATAGATGAGATTTAATCTCTGTATATCTAAAGTATCATGAAATTAAATTGCAGAACGTAACTGAGAACTTAATTTGGTAACCTGATAAAAGTTTCAGTGTCGATCTCCAATCGCACAGAGGTCAGTCTGGTGGCCTTACCTCTTTCTTGTAACAACTATATTGTACCATTTACTTGAAGTTTGAAAATGGGTTCGTGCTCTAATTTTAAATTGGTATTTTCATTAGTACAAAAGTTTGATCGGATCACCTGAAGATCAGGGGCCCCATGTATTCTTGTTTTTTGCTTTACGGTACCAAATATAATAATAAATTAAATTTAATGCCCAGTTAGGTCAACTGCACGCCCTTGACGATTGGTTAGGATAAGTCGTGATACTTTAGTTAGTTTTAACGAAGATATCATTTAGTAATTGAGGCTGGGGGCCCTGATCTTCAGGTGATCCGTTTGATCGTACTGATTTTTCAAGATTTTAAAAAACATTTTATTTCCTTTCATTCCTGACAGTTAACACTAATTTAAACCTTAAAATGTAAAATACCCTTACATTATTCCACTCTAAAATTTAGCATATACAGTGTGATTATTTAATTAGGTCACACTATAAAATTAAATTCATGAAACATGGGGTGATTATTGCGAAAGGATGGAAATTTTTTTAAGGCATACGCAACATGCTCAGAGGTTACAAGGAGTTACAAGGACGAGAGAAACTAGTGCATTTTTTTTTTTTGTAAATTATTCTAGCAGTAGAAGAATACTGGATAGAAATCCATAAGGCTCCGTCCTTCCCTTCGCGAAATTACATATTGAATGGGCAGTGTAATTTCTTATCACGACCTCCAGCGTTTCAGTAGAAACAGAGTTTCACGCTCAGATTCGTCACTGTATATTTCATGCAAAATGCACATTTCTCAAAAGAATATTCAGTATATCGCAAAAGATCAAATACGTTCATTGTGCATCATTCATTTATGAAATTTATGAGTTCAATGAACATGTTTTGCCATAATGTCGTTATGCATGAAGCAATTTGTTTTAATATTTAAGAAAAAATAGGTAACACTTTTTAAAGGAGCGCTTTTAGGAGCTTTAATGATCATTTAGAGAGAAGCTATAATGATAAGAGGGGAATAAGGAATGAGGAAGAGGGGATAAATTTTTTTTTTTCCTCCTTTATATAGGATGAATATTCTTAATGACTCCCCTGACTTTTACAGCTTTATATATATACACGCGAACCTTTGTTTACGGGAATACACTATGTTTTGAAAATCAATATCATTATTATGACAACATTATTTTGACACAATTTCATAATAGATTCCTCATGAATTTATAATGATCGCTCATTTTGGCATCCAGAGGGAGCATAAGCGGAAGAATGAGAACAAAAATTGGCTATTTCTACCGTTATTGAATATAAAATAAAAGATTTTCAAGTCCGTGAGCAGTTTATAATAATTATTTCGTGATCGTTAAAGGAGTAACTTATTATAGCAATATCTTTTCTTTCTTTGGCCGCTGGTAAAGCAGAGCACACGCGTTAATAAACCAATGGTGTATCATGAACAAGGTAAAGCAAGTTAAAATCTAATATGAACGGTGCCAAATGGATTTATACTCGTTTAAGATTAAAAAAGGAATTGATTCGTAATTATAAAATAAAGTTTTCCGATAACGTCCATCGTAAAAAAGTACTGAAATTGTCGTATTAACTCTTCCTCACTAAAAGTTTCTTCAAAAACTATTAACGCAG
This sequence comes from Bathynomus jamesi, assembly GCA_023014485.1. Taxonomy (NCBI): domain Eukaryota; kingdom Metazoa; phylum Arthropoda; class Malacostraca; order Isopoda; family Cirolanidae; genus Bathynomus; species Bathynomus jamesi. Next base: position 102,744 of record JAJOZX010010677.1, on the reverse strand, counting down.
TTTCAACTGACTCTGAATTTGAATAATCTCTATAATCTCTATAATTAATATAAAGAATATTAATATTATGTCTCACATATTCTTCCTTAAGGGGCTTTTGTTCCTTAGTCAAACATTTTCGGCTTTGAAGCTCTTAGACTGCGTAATCTCTGAGCATCTGCGCAAATTAGATATACGATGATGATGTAGAAGTTATTAACTTGATAAATTTCTGTTAAGTTGCAAATTCTGAAGTTAGAAGTTTCCTGTAAAATGAGGTCCTCGGGTCATTAATTCTCACCTTAAACGTGTTAGTGAAAGTTCAGATTATTCTAGAAGCAGAATGGTTACAAGTTTACAAACCTCTAACTCATTACACCAAAGATTCAAGGTCAATGATGACCTTTGCTGCTTCCATAACTTAGTTATTTTTCTACGTAGATAGTAACAAATGGCACGATGGTTTGAACTCTCAGTGAGTAAAACCAGTTCAACACACACGCGCGCGCGCGCGCGCACACACACACACACACACACACACACTTCACAGATGCAGCGAGGTATTTTTTTGTGAGGGAACATTAAAATACTTATATAAAAAATTATATAAATAATTATTGAAACATTTTTATTGTTGGAAAAAGGTATCTTAGTCTTGATTAGGCTAGATTACGCTAGGTTAGATCAGTTAAGGTTAGATTAGGGTAGATTAGGAAGTACCTCACTATTTAATGACAACAGAAAACAGCCTTCGAGCCCTCAATTGCATTCAAAACTTCTTTTATGTAGGAAGGAGAGGGGGCCCAAGGGTGAGCGCCCGCAAAAGTGACCCCTCCATAGAAGGAGAGAGCCGAAAGCAAGGTCTCCAAGGCTCAACGATGCCACATTTTTCTTTGTAAATTTTGAAAATATTGTGTAGTGTGCAAGATGCATTTGTGTGTAGTGAGGAATAGAGCGAGCAGTATATGCTTGAGAGCATACTCGACTGCTCATAGGGGAACAGCTAAAGGGGACAGAGACAAGAGAAACGGGAATTCTAGCACTTCCCGTCTCCTGCCTAGTATCCCCTCCCCGAGAGTACTTCCCTGGTCGATTGGTGTTTACAGTCTCTCAATCTCTACACACCCTTCTCGGTTCCATGACACTAAGGTTAAGTTAGGTTAAATTAGGTTTAGTTAATTAGATATATGGATTTAATAAAATAGTCGGTACCTCGCTTGTGTGTGTGTTTGGGTGTGTTTCATATACTCTGAACGGTCTCAAAATCAGGAATAGACCACCAAAAGCTAAAGATCGATTGAAAGAATTTTGAATATAGAACAACGGAGAAAAAACGATAATTAAAGGGGAAAAACCCTCCAGAATCATCACTCCATCAAATGCTGTCACGCCGTATTTGGATTTCGTTAAGGTCAGGAATTAGAAAGGAGGAGAGAAGAGAGAGAAAGAGCGAGAGATAGTAAAGACTCCGGTTCGTATAATGCAATTTACGTCTCTATTTGGTTGCCTCTAACTTCATTATGGTACGAACGATATTGAATGAAGAAGCATTGGACACGCAAATAAGCGAAATAAATTGGATGAGACACTCTCGCCTCGGGCATCGCACGCAGGAAAGACGGAACTGACTAATTCATAAAATATTCCCTCTGGAAAAAATGTGGGGGTAGAAATTATAGTTTTAATTTGTTCAAAATTTTAGTCACGTATTCGAAATGCAACGATCGTTTAATTCCAGGATTCGGATTTGATCGCTGAGGAAATTTAACTGCTTAATCTGGTGAGTAAAGAAAATCAGGAAATTCAGATACGGATATGGGTATATCAATAATACAACTATATCTATATATCTATTGTCTATAGGCACGCTTCTCAAACTAGGGGTCGCGTAAATATTATTGGGGGTCGCAGAAACATTTGAAAATATTATTTTTTCATAAATATACAGTGTTAGTACCTATTGCTTTTATGACATTGAGTGAAGGTCGCGAAAAAATTTGTCTGATCCAAAGGGGTCGCAAGTTAAAAAAGTTTGAGAAGCCCTGGTCTATAGTATACAGGGTGTCCCAGAATTAACTATCTATTTCAATGAAATCGACAAATTTTTTAAAAACACACTTTTATTTAATGTTTATCATGTTTAATATGTTTAAAAATGTATAAATTTCTAAATTTTGTTCATAATTTTATTTTCATAATTTTTTCATTATCTGGTCCAATGAAGACCGTCTGAAGTCATAGAATGGCAGAGAGACTCTCCAAAAGTTAACGTGTGGCTTGGAATGACCAATCCAAAATTTATGGCCCATTCTTCTTTGCGGAAGCAACTGTAACAGGTACCGTCTACCTTGATATGCTTCAGCAGTTTCTCGAACCACAGCTTCTTGATGATGGCATTCTTGATAATGTTGTGTTTCAACAAGAAGCATTGATCTTTTGGCGATAACCTTTGTTTTTATGAACCCCATGCAAAGAAATCCAGGATGTCAATCCGGAGAACGCGGAGGCCAAGGTCGAGTCCTCCACGTCCAATCCACCGATTCGGAAGGCGTCTGTTTGAGGTATTCTCGAACAATTAGAGCATAATGACATGGTGCTGTATCTGTTGAAACACAACATTATCAAGAATGCCATCATCAAGAAGCTGTGGTTCGAGAAACTGCTGAGCATATCAAGGTAGACGGTACCTGTTACAGTTGCTTCCGCAAAGAAGAATGGGCCATAAATTTTGGATTTGGTCATTCCAAGCCACACGTTAACTTTTGGAGATCTCTTTGCCATTCTATGACTTCAGACGGTCTTTCATTGGACCAGATAATGAAAAATTATGAAAATAAAATTATGAACAAAATTTAGAAATTTTATACATTTTAACACATATTAAACATGATAAACATAAATAAAAGTGTGTTTTTAAAAATTTGTCCGATTTCATTGAATAGATAGTTATTCTGGGACACCCTGTATAATTGTATTGCTTATATACAAGTATTATTTGCATGACTTCAGTTTCCCCGTTTTGCTTCTCTTTGAGCATTTCATCCTTCCGTGAGAAGTTCAAAGACTGTAATTGCTCAATTTATGTGTTCAGTCATTTATTAACCGAATTTTGTAATTGTTTTTGAGTTTACTGGGAATAACTCAATTTTGCGTAATATGTAAATCTCTGAGAGTTGTAAGTATTCATAAAAAATATATCGTCTAAGAACGCAAAAGTGTTCGTACAAAAATTTTTAGTGTTACGAATTTTTGAATGCGAATTTTATGAAATTTGATTGAAGTGGTAAGAAATATATAACATTGTCTTATAATCACTGTCATACTTGCCAACATTTGAAAAGCAAAAGAGGTAGGATTTATAAGCAATGCCAGGGGGTCTGGGAACATGCCCTCAAATCTCCCTGAAATTTTTGAAAATCTAGTCTTAAACGATACACTGTAGTGCATTTTGAGCATAAGAGGTTCGATATTATTTGCATGTTGTTCGTGTTTGATAATGTGAAAATCGGTAGCCTACCGCCTAAAGCGGTAGGGTTGGCAAATATGCACTATTCGCATATAAATTGTATGTTATGCGAGTGGAAGCCATCGCGAAGCAATTTTTCAGTAACCGAGTATAAAATATTTCGCGAGATTTGTTTACTGAAAATAACAGAGCTTCCCTCCGTCAAAAATACACAACACAGTCAAACTTCTCTCTCGCATCTACCTGTCTACTCAAGATGGAAGAGTTTCTCAACTAAGCTAACCCATCCTAATTCACGTTTAACTTCTTTCATATATATATATATATATATATATTATATATATATTTTACGCGAGTCAACTTCATTCTGATCAGCTTCCTCTCATGGTTTTTGTCTCATCAATTGCTTTAACCAGAAAGCTCATAATTTAAGTTAAAATTGGAAATTTTATTACGAAACTAAGAATAAACTGTATTTGCATCTCTCTTCATAACATAACTCTATCTACCACATACAGTATTTACTCTTAAAGAAAGAAAGAAAAAGAGAGAAAGAAAGAAAAAGAGGAAAAAGAGAGAAAGAAAGAAAAGAGAGAAAAAGAAGAAGAGAAGAAAAAAGAGAAAAGAGAGAAAGAAAGAAAAAGAGAAAAAGAGAGAAGAAAGAAAGAGAGAAAAAGAGAGAAAGAAAGAAAAGAGAGAAAAAGAGAGAAGAAAGAAAGAGAGAAAGAAAAAGAGAGAAAAGAGAGAAAGAAAGAAAGAGAGAGAAAAAAGAAGAAAGAAGAGAGAGAAAAAGAGAAAGAAAGAAAGAGAGAGAAAAGAGAAAGAAAGAAAAAGAGAAACAAAAAGAAAAAGAGAAACAAAGAAAGAGAAAAGAGAGAAAGAGAAAAAGAGAAACAAAGAAAAAAAGAGAAACAAAGAAAGAAAAAGAGAAACAAAGAAAGAGAAAAGAGAAACAAAAAGAGAAAAAGAGAAAGAAGAGAAAAAGAGAAACAAAGAAAGAAAAAGAGAAACAAAGAAAGAGAAAAAGAGAACAAAGAAAAAGAGAGAAAGAGAAAAAAAAGAATTATTAAATCCATATACCGACACAAATTGTTTACAGGTTAAATTTAAAGCAAAAAAGCCAAAGGATTAACCATCTTCGAACGCACTTCTCCGTCCGTACATTCATCAAAGTACGAGCAACTCGCAGCATTATTGCCAAGTACAGAGAGGGTAAATTTACTAACGAGGCTTCCGTATACATAATTTCATCACTAATGTTCGCAACATTAATGCTTTGTTTTAGCACACACAAAGTGTTCCTCTTCATTATCTTTTGTAGCTTCGCGTTTCTCTTTTAATTTCATTATTGACACTCTGGGGTACAGGTACATGACTCATCAGCAGCAAGATGCACCGCAATTTGTTTCTTTTTTTCTTATGGCCACACAAAATGCATTTGTATACGCATATAGAAGAAGCATTTATTTGACCTTGAGAGAGAAACACAAACTTACAGTGCATATCTCTCTCTCTCTCTCTCTCCTCCTCTCTCTCTCTCTCTCTCTCTCTCATCTCTCTCTCTTCTCTCTCTCTCTCTCTCTCTCGCTTTATATATATATATATATATATCAACTTCTGCGTGGTTGCGAAGAAAGCTTCACTTAATAATGAAGAGAAATACCAAAGTGATGAAAACATTAATTTTTAACGAATATCGACATTTTGGAATGAACATATTCCATCATCAGGGGTAAAACGCTAAAATACAAAAGGATAACCAACTTAAAATACTTATAATTGAAATTACAAGAAAGACTAGAACAGACAACAAAATATAATTATAAAGTTAAGACAGAATAGACACATTAATTAAAACACAAGAGTTCAACATCCTACTTAATAAATTATATTGTTACGGCTTTAGAGGAGCAATCAGTGATTGGTTTAAAAGTTATTTGTCCAATAGATATCATTTTGTATCAGTAAATAAGGTTTGCTCAACTAAAGCGCTTGTCAAACATGGTGTGCCACAGGGCTCAGTTCTGGGTCCACTGTTATTTTTATTATATATAAATGACCTTCCACGTTCATCTGACTGAACTTCATAATGTTTGCAGATGATACAACTCTCTCTTTTTCTTGCAAAGATGTTAATACAGCTAAGAATATATTTCATTCAGAATTCATCAGTGTAATGAAATGGTTGACCACCAATAAACTCTTCCTAAATACCGGTAAAACAAATTTCATGATTTTTACTAATAAAAGAAATGTATATCTTTATGAACTTAATGTTAATGAAATCGTCATAAAGGAGTGTACTGTAAAAAAATTTCTTGGTGTAATGCTAGATAAAAATTTGCAATGGAGTGATCATGTAAATTATATCGCGAAAAAGATTTCAAAGAGTGTTGCTATAATGTTTAAACTTAGAAATGTAGTCCCCTAAACAGGTTTTATTGACTCTACCATACTCTTGTTCTTCCTTATGTAACATACTGCACCCTCGTTTGGGGAAACTCCGCTAACAATGCATCAAATGGTATCTTTGTCATCCAAAAACGAGCAATAAGGTTATTATCTGATGCTGATTTCCTTGATCACTCTAGTGCATTATTTAAAGAGCTAAACCTACTAAAGCTCAACGATATAACCAAACTGGCACATTTTATTTTTATTTACAAGTGTAAGAACAAAATCATTAATTTGTAATGGGTAAATAGATATTTTGTAACTCATCAAGAAATCCACTCGTATCAGACCAGAAATAGATCAAAGCTTGTTATACCTCAATTTAGATTGTCTTCATCTCAAAAACTACCCATTTTCCTTGGATTGAAAGTATGGAATAACTTGCATGCCGATATAAAAAATATTGTGAATGTAAATTTGTTTAAAACCAAGTTGAAATCCCGATTAATAATGGCATACTAACAAAAATCTAGGATTAATGTCCACTAATATTGTTTAATATTGTTCATTAATATTGTTTAATATTGTAATACATGTTTTAACTATTAATAATACTTATTTACTTATTTATTATTATTAATTTATAACAACTAGCTGCTTATTTTTAATAAGAGCCCAGTAAAGCCTAAAGCTTAAGGGCCAAATTAAATAAAATAAATAGTCGACCTTCACAATTATTCGTCATTGTAAATTGAAAAAAATTTATTTATTTTATTATTATTAATAAAGGTTATTCTATCTATCTATCTATCTATCTATCTAAAATTAGTGTTAATGCGAAAATGAAGGTTTTGATAACTTAATCTTTACCGATATAATTTTTAAGTCACTCGACACTTTCGCAGGTTTTGCGCTTATGATGTCGTGAAATGTTTCATTGAATAAGTCAGTAGGGACTGTTTTAGGCTAGAAAAAGTTTCTTCACTTCTTGAATTTCTTTGTGAATGCCCTAAATCTGATCATATATTCAAATTAATTAAATATGCCACAGAAAAATATGCCACAGACGTTTCATCAGAGTTGAGATTGAATTTAAGTTTGTAGATAAACAATGATTTTAAGTTTAAAAGATAACATTTCATGGCTAAATATCAGATTCACGACAATGAGTATATATTACACCTTGAGTTATTCAATATTAGGTTAGATTAAATTAGGTTAAGTTAGGTTTAAGTCATTATTTTTTTAATTCTAAAACATTCATTGTAGTGAATATTAAATTTTACCCATTTCATTTACAGGCAAAGCTTTTATCTTCCCCTTCAGTTATATATTATTAACAAATATTAATTTATGGAGTTTAATTTTAATATCTTCAAAATAATTTATTACAATTTAGTTTCAAAATTCTATTTTATTAACCATCAATAAATAATATATATATTATTCTAATAATATATATATATAATCCTTTATATACTCTATATATATATATATATATATATATATATATAAATATATTGTATATAATCCCTTCCCGATTATAAACTTTAGTTAATTACATGAAATCCAAAGAAGAGACAGTAATGCTTTGTTTTGAGAGTTATTGCATAACAAAGTTTTTCTTGTCAATGTTTGGTGTGGATTAATGCATGATAGGGTGGATAGGCCCATTCCTCTTTGCTGGAAAGAATGTTACGGCACGAGTGTACCTGGATAGGCTCGAGTTCTTTGTAGCTCCCCAGTTGGAAGACCTTCAACCATCCATCATTTTATAGCAAGATACTGGGGTTTGTTAGTGAGCGAGTTCTTGACCACCACTTTTCCCAGAAGATGGATTGGGCGTGACGGCGGGTGCCATGGCTTCCACGATCCCGTGATATCACTCCCCTGGAATTCTTCCTGACAGCAGAAAATTTGTAGACTTTTAGAGGGTCTATAATGGATTTCCTAACGCTCATCTCCTCTACACACACACACACACACACACACCACACACACACACACAATAATAACTTTGTTAAGAAAAAGCGTTATCAAAAAGGTGCCTGCATAGTGGAACGATGAGATGAAGAATGCAATAAAAAGAGAAGAAAATCAAGGAAAAAATGTCACAAACGCAGCCTGGCACTGATGAAAGAAGCTGTAATTGAGTTGTACGAAGAATGCGGAAAGAATGTGAAATGAGTGTTAAAATAAAGCAAAAAGCGAAGATTAATGAGCAGTTTGTGGAGAACACAAAGTTACTCCAAAATGAAATAAGAAATTAAAAAGATCAATCTGATGGAATTTCTGGTCATGACAATGTGTTAATCCAAAATGAGGAAATACGTGAAAGATTTAAAGATTATGTTGTGAGCTGGTAGGTGGGGAAGATGAACGGGAAAAAATGCGAATGCAGTAGGTTTTGCGGCGTATGTAGTAGTAGAAAACATCAAATTAGGAGTAGTTTAACGAAGATGCAAACTGAAGAGAGGAAAATTGACAGGAAACGGTAGGATACTAAAAAAAATTTTAATTGTGGAGGTGGATGTTTGGCTTGAATGTCTGTGGAAGAAATGTCAAAGTGTGGGAAAGTGAGTGTATATATTGTGATTGAATGAACGAAAGCTTTAACTGTATCAGTATAAAATGAAAGAAATGACTGTAAAAATAATAGGGTATAAAATCCGAACGCAGAAGGCGATTCCCCATCCAATTACTACTCAGGTTCAATGTCTTTACTTCGCCCATATAATGTTAATTTGCAAATCTGTTTTACCCTGTAGTTCGTTCATCTTCTAATAAAGGTTTATGGTTATACATTTCTTACCCTATCAGTTTAACGCAGCGTTTCTCAAACTTTTTTACGCAATGCCCCTTCAAGCTGAAGTTAGTCCTTCCCCCTTATTTCAACTACGAATAACATTCATGGAGTGCAAATTATCGAGGCCATAATCATTGTGAGGTAGCAGTAAAATTTTTTTATACATCGTGGGTATAGTAATAGTGAATAAAATTATTGTAAATAGCCAAATTTTTATTCTATTTTTCCTTTGCTAACCCCTTCGCGCACCCATTCAGTAAACCTTGCGAACCCCAGGACTGGCGAGCCCCACAGTTTGGCCGTTTAACGTACTGTATAAAGAATTTTATGAACCTTTGAATGCTAACTATTTCAAAGAAGCAGAATCCCAATATTTTTATTATTCTTAATATCTAGTAAATTAAATTATTTTGGTACTATCCTGTTATCTTCCCACCAAATTTGCTATAGTACCAATATGCTATAGTACATATAACAGGATATAATTATTGGGTAAAAGTTGCTTAAAATTAATCGAAACCAAAGGGAAAATTATTGAATGCCCGGTTAGGTTAATTGAATGACCGGTTAGGTCGACTGTACGCTCTTGACGATTGGTTAGGTTAAGTTGTGATATTTTCGTTAAAACTAACAAAAATATCACGACTTAATCGGATCTTTTCGGTTTGGCGGACTGCTGCAGATTTTTACGAAAATTAGCATATCAGTTATTTACAAATTTTATCCTAAGGAATTGTCTAATTCCTAACGTAACTTAACTAAACCTATCCAACTTAACCTAACCTAACCTACATTTCCTTAGGATAAAATTTATAAATATCGTAACTGATTTGCTAATTTTCATAAAAATCTGTAGCAGTTCGCCAAACCGAAAAGACCCATTTTCCTGTAGCTTTCGATTAATTTTAAGCAACTTTTACCTAATAATTATATTCTGTTATGTGCGCTATAGCAAACTGGCGCTATAGCAAATTTGATGGGGAGATAACAGGATTATTACGATAGTACCATTATTTTTTTTAAAATCTTCTTTGTTACTTGGGGTACTGTAATACATTTTCAGCTTATTTGCAACGGTCAATGTTCTTCTATATTGCTCCTTACCCTCTCTAAAACTGTAGAAGGGTTTGCTGTACGATTATATATACTGAACAACGAACGCAGATTACTAAAAATTTTCTTAATTTATTAATCATTTTATCTTACAACATTTTAGTGAAATTCACTTAACTATTATTGCAAAATATTAATAATTAACCAAGTAAAAATAGTGGCTCTTTTCCAAAATACGGACCGTTCTTTATATCTAGAAAATTAAATTATTATTATGTGGTTCTGCGTGCTGAGTTCAAAAAAGTTATTCTTTTTTGGAGAAATGAAAAGTAAAAAAGTTACAGCAATTTTTATTACCATTATTTACATATATCGACCTAATATTATAATAAAAATTGCTGTAACTTTTTTATTTTTCATTTCTCCAAAAAGGAATAACTTTTTTGAACTCAGCACGCAGAACCACATAATAATAATTTAATTTTCTAGATATAAAGAAGGGTCCGGATTTTGGGAAAGCCAAAATATTCACTATATTGACTGGTAAAGTGTACGATTGTAATTTTGTAGTATTATCCGATCAGTCTAATTTGTTCTTTAAACTCTTTACTGAATATTTAACTGGAAACGCTAAAATATCTTATAAAATATGCAAAACACAATCATTGCAAAACTTACTTTAGTTTATTCGAGATCCTGCAAATTATATATGAATTTGCCTACTTTGTGTGGATTCATTCATTCTCCATGAGAAGAGCTGAGGACAACGTCGTCTTTCTTTCTTTCCCATTAATTCCCTAGGGAGGATGTCCCTATTCCATTTAGATTTTTTAGTTCATTTATTTTCATTATGTTCCTCCATATTCGTTCTAATAGAATTTTTGTTCTTTTTTACGCGGAAAGTAGTTTAGCAATTTGTTACGCTTAACATTTAACTAGGCTGACCATACGTACCGTTTTTTTTATGGGTTCTGTATGGGTTCTGTCACTGAAGAATAATTGTAAGCTCAATATGTTTATGTACTTACTTTTTCATGAATACAGAATATTACATAACCCCCGTCCCTTTTTTGCCATCCCAATGTCCCGTTTTTGTCTCAAGGAAATATGGTCAGCCTACATTTAACGCTTGGGACAATTGATGACAATTTTTTTAAATTAAGGAAACGAAATATTTAAAATTGGTACTTTTCCGTTATACCCCCGCAATTTCTTCTTTCAAGTACTACCTTAAAATTTAATTCGTTCCAAAGTACTTAACACCATAATCAAAACAAACAAATTGCGGGTCCTTAACTCTTCACAAAGAGAAATTTGTTACAAATGGAACTGTACCGTACGTTGACGAAACTTCACCGAAAGTTAAATCAGTTTGGTGCTCGTAAATTATTACAAACTTCTCAATAAATTTTCCAAGGAAATTTTTTTGAATCAAATTTGAAGCACAAGATTCTGGCTCTGAATTATAGTCCAAATTCATATCACATTCTAAGAGTCACAGACCAAAATTGGAACACAGTCTTAATAAAATCAAAGAAAATTCAAAAGAAAATTTCAAAAGTTGAAGGTTTTACAAATTCTTTACACGTCAAAATCTCTGATTTGATTCCCAGAAACGATTACCAACTACGAATCGTAATTTACAAGAGTTTTCCACTTGGAAACGGGTCGGAATCGAAACACACAAACAATTTCGATATGAAGGTAAAATTCACAAAAAATTCAGATGAAAAGTCAAACACAATCGAAGCTAAGACTTCAACGTCAAATCTTCAAATGAACAATAATCGGCCAACTGTAACTAGTTGGTTGGTTGGTTGATCTGTTTTATGTCTTTCTTCCAACAGGGAGCGCTGAGATGGGTGGTAACTAGAGGTGGAAAGGGTACCAAAATTATGGAGTTGGACGAGTAGGATTACGAGCATAGTATTTTTTGAGTGGTCAAGTACGAGTACAAGTATACCTTTTAGCGACTGAGTACGAGTACGAGTACGCGTGTAAGAGTGTGGTTTCAAACTTTAGCTGGTGCTTGGCTGCTTGAATGAGCAAAGCTTATTAGACCATATGAACGCATTGCATTGAAAACGAGTACAACAAAAATCCGTACTCGAGTACAAGAATACTCGAGTACTAATGTACTGTTTCCACGTCTAGTGGTAACTCCTCAAACTGGCAAATAAGTCCCCTATAAAGGGGAACTGGGTTATACCAAATACATTATATACATGCAGTGGGCTCATCACTGCACCTCCTTACTTCTCAGACTGGTTTGGGAGAGTCCTTGACTGGATTAACTGTGCCTGTTGAACTTAGGGCGAGTGCATTACTTATTTTTGAGTGTATTTTCTTGGTTCTAAAACTAAGTCAAACTCCAACTCATGCAAATTCCTTCGTCTCTTAAGATGAAATGATTTCGATTAATGCACACACAATTCTGGACTACTTCCAGCAATTACTAAAATTAAATATTTTTGCAATAAGTTAATATAGCCCGAAACGAAATATCTCATTATATATTGTTATGGATGGGAATAATATAATAAGGTTAATTAATTACTGGTTAGAAATTAAGCCACAAATAAATTGATCATGCAAGCAGACTGAATTGTATGTGTAAATACCAAAACAGAAAGCTAAGCGAAGCTCAAATAAAGACTTCGTTTATTCGTCAAAATGGCGGGACATTTTCATATAGATTTCGGGTGTAAACGAAGCAATTTGGAAATTCTTAAGTACATGGAATTTAAAACATATGCATGTTAAATACTCGCGTAATTTAGGGAAACAGAATGAATTCAATTGTCTATTTAATTCGAAATAAGTTCGGAGAAAAACCCCCTGTAAAAGTTACCCAGAAACTAAGAAAATAACTAAGAAGGAGGCACGTGGATTTCCTAGTTCACTCGAAAGAAAGAATGCGTTATAAAAGTGAACGTTCATTTATGTATAAAATGGGTAAACTCTGTTAAAATTAAATTGTTACATTATTAACAAGTTTAATGGCATGTAAAATTACACATTCTAAAAGGCTAATAATTCTTACAAATGAGATTAATCAAAGAGAATCTTAGTTGGGTATATAACTCTTGCGCCTGGCAGCCACGCCGAACCATAGGCCAACAAAGAGGGTATTATACAAAGAAAGACGCTTAGCGCCAGTGCATCTCAGAAAGTGAAACAATAAAGTTCACCCTCACAAACCTGTATTAAATTTAAATAAGAACAAAAACTAGTTCTTAATGGAAGTTCAAATATACAAATATATATCTATTATGCCGTAACGATCAATTCGAATGGTATGGGCACTTAAAAGCGAAATTGTTCTTCTGAAATGGAGTAAATTACTCACCGAGCTAATTCGTGTCTGTTTAAAAGATTCCCAAAAGAGCTATCCTATTGCGGAGGTAGAAAACGCGATAGACTCAAAATTTAAACCCTTGTTCTTACGCGGTAAATAAATATATATATATAGTGTAAGAAGAAGGTGGATACGAACGTAATTACAAGAAATTAACCCCATCCAAAGGGGGATTTAATCTGTAAGATAAGTACTGACAATTTGTAATTATTTAAATTATACATTCATTTCTTATTCTCTTACCTTATAAATTATACCACTTCATTTAATTGTCTTGTATTAATAGTGAATCTCAAAATTCTTAAGACAAAAGTTAATTGTCTCAAATATCTTTTCTTTAAAGGAAGTAATTAATGTCAAAGTGCACCTAATTGAAATGGTCGAATAACCAGATAGGATTCAAATAATCCTATGAAATTGTATTATGTACACAATACGGTAAAAAGCCGGGTAGAGAACAAATTGTTGTCTAAAAAAAATTAAGTCAATTAAAAATTGTAGTATATAGGCATTTATTCATTTTAAATGATCTGGCATATTACAATACGGCTGTATTCAGTTAAATAACTACCAATTGTAGATTAAAATTGTCTAACAGTCAAATTTAAAGTGTTCATGCATTTTAATTAATTGTCTTATGATTAAGTGTCTTTCTTTTTCATGGTAATTGATTCCATGCCAAAAAATTTGGCATTTCATGTTAAGTGTTTGGTGTTAATTCTAAATATCAAATTCTTGAAGTAAGAATCAATGTCTCAAGTGTCATTTCCCTAAACAAATCTTTATTTATTGTCCAAAATTTCATTGTTGTATTGTATTTGGTTTAGTAAGATCTGTGACGAATATATTATTTTTGTAAAAGGTTTATAATTACCCCCCTACACGAATTGACAGAGAAATAAGAATATATATAATCAGTGATATATATAACCTTAGGTTAAAAACGTATGATGTGGTTTAAATGACAACAGGTTAAAATAAAGGTATAATTAATGCCATTAAATACATAAAAACTAAAGGATTAAACCACCTCATTACGTTACAGTATATATCGGGTGGCCACAAAAAAACTTTACTTAATTCAAAGTTTAATAACTGCAACAATTCAAAACTTATGCGATTGAGCTTTGGCACACATTAACAGATGGTTATAATCTATAATTGCTGGAATTAATAAACACCTAAAGTGGGAGTTACAAATGAGATTTATTTATTAAAAGATTTCCTCATTAAGTACAGTAACTGACCCTTTCTTCCTGCATAAAAAGAAAATCCTTCAATAAATAAAAGTGAAATATATAAATATTGGCGAAATGGAAGTTAAACATTTTAAATAAATAATAGGAAAAAGTCTAATGCTTTTATATTTAATTGTTTACATACGAATATTTACATTAAATGATATTCCTCAACTTACATAGGCCTACTTCTCACTTTACAATACCATATAAATTATTAGGAGATGGTATAGTTGAAATAGGCGAAAGGTTGTGGATTTTGGTGCCGACGGCCATATACAGTATATATACACACCATGCTGAAAACAACGCTTCTCGTCTGATAAATGAAGTTAAGGAGCGTTGTATCTGGCTAGTACTTGGGTGGGAGACTTGCTGGGAATACCAGGTTTTTAGTATTTTGCTTCTTCCCTTAACCAATGTAACTAAAGTTTATCTATCTACATCAGACTATCTATCCAGAGCTATCTACTTGTATCTATGATATATTCTGTTTTTATCGTATGTTCTTTTCTTTTAATATTCATAGGACTATACTGTACTTACGGCTACAATATATATATATATATATATATATATATATATATATATATATATATATATATATATATATATATATATGATACACACAGACCGTGCATAGAACAAGGAACTCTTCTAGGAAAATTAAATCCACTAGTCCGAATAAGTAATGGTAAATGACAAACACTATAGGTTTTTCTTTTTTCATGATGTTAGCTCGACGTGGGTAACTGGTCACTCGCAAAGAGGCCCCAAAAATATGACTTCTTACAAGCAATTCCTACCTTTCTTACCGCGAGGCTTAATCTGAGTTACTTAATCGAAGGTAGTCTGTTTGCTTCTCCTTCTGAAGGAAGATTATAACGGATTGGGCTGGAAGCCCAATCCGGAGATCCGCGTCTAACCTCCGCAGCAAAAATCTGAGTTGAGAGCGTGAAGCGCCTCCTTAGATATTAGAGAACCGTAACCGACGTCATTCGTACAAAAAGCGTGGGACGAGTGAATACATATGACGTCACCAGCATGAGGTGCCTTTGCGTCAACTCGCGTGTGAATTCCGTTTCAAAGGAAACACCAAATGCGTGATATATAATCACGAGAATTACTAAATGCAGGATGTATGGTCATGAAAATATTTGAAACTCTTACTTTGGCCAGGCGCATACGGGAGAGCCAATCCTTTTTCTGCTTTAAATTCGCATGTAAGTACACGAAGTATGTTAATTAAGAAAAATTAAATAATTTCTTGTCTGTGTAGAGCAGCGGTCGTGAAACGATTTCAAGTTTTTATTATACCTTTCAGGTTTTTAGGGTTTTAACGAAATAAAGTAAATTGGAAATAATGAAAGATAATATAACATATAAATATATACATATAAGGCAGGAGGGCGAAAGAGATGATAAAGTTTGGGATTATTTAACCTTTTTCGTAACGATAAAGGTCATGTGACGGAAGGGACGTCGGACCCGAACCACGGGTCACTCTATCATCTGAAAGCCCATGTCAGTCACTCATGCAAATACTAAACAAACACCCCATTTACCCTCACTGATCGAACGAGAAGTGGTGTGGTAACGTAGCCCAGAGAGAGAGAGAGAGAGAGAGAGAGAGAGAGAGAGAGAGAGAGAGAGATGTGTTTCTTATGTCTACTTATATTTATTACGTTTTCTATATTTCGTTAATAAAAAAATTTCATTTAAATTTATTGCCAATAAAATTATACTTTGATGCACGTGATACAGTTTGCCTAAAGTTAATATTAAATTATTTAGTTTTACTTTAAATTTTTTTTTTTTTTTTTTTTACATTCAGTTTACATATTAAAAAACTTTTAGCCAAAATTTTACGCACTCACCTTCATTGAAAATTATTTTTATGAATATGGAAAAGTATTTTAAAACTATTTTAAAATTAAACCGTTCTTCGGTACTAAATTGAGTTTTAGAACCTAAAATTTTATATCACATTTATAGGTCTCCGAATGAAAAATGTGTTCCAATATATATATATATATATATATATAATTTTTAGGGAGGAAAGAGGGGGCCAAGGGCGAGCTCTCGCAAAAATGCCTCCCCTTCTATATATGAAAGAGAGAGCCAAAGTCGAGGTCTCCGTTGCTCACGGTGCCTTTTTTTTTATGTAAATTTTGAAAAGATTGTGTAGTGTGTAAAATGCATGTATACGTAATGAAGAATAGAGGGAGAAGTGTGTGTTTGAGAGCATGCTGGACTGCTCACAGGGAAAACGGGAAAAGATCAGCTAAAGAGGACATTGACAGGAGAAACGGGAGTTCTTGCATTCCCTGTCTTCTGCCTAACGTCCCCTCGCTATCTATCTATCTATCTATCTATCTATCTATCTATATATATATATATATATATATATATATATATATATATATATATATAGATGGATAGATATTTTACACAACTGTTTCAGTAACCTAAATATACAAAAACATTGTCATCCTACAAACATGAGGAAAACAAGAGGCAAAATAAGCCTGAAATTCTTTCCATGTCCTAGAATTGATTCGTCTTCCTCCAAGATTTATCGACTATTGACGCAGAATCCGCCTGAATTGGGGCAGGAATCGACAAAGCAGCATTTAGTCCCTCAAAATGCAGATTTGGCGTCCTTGTAATGAAGATTTGTTCGAAAGACAACAGGTGGTCCTTTCCCCAAGGATAAATTGAAGTCACTCCTTCACTTGCTTAACTTATATTGAAGTTTGTGAGAACTGCTTTCAATGTGTCATAGGTCTTATATGGCTTCAAGGAAATTTAGCTTTTTTTATACAAAATACATAAATTTGAGATTTACGTACAGTCTTACATCGTGTGTATGTGTGTGTGTAACTGGCATAAGTGGGATCGAGTATGTGATAATTCACAGACGTATTGGGGTATTTTTTTGTGAGGTAACACACTTGGTACCTCGGAACATTAAAAAATTATAAAAACAATCTAGAAATAGTTTTAATGTCGTAAAAAGGATATGTTAGTCTTGATTAGGTTACGTTACGCTAGGTGAAGTTGGTTAAGTTTTGGCTAGGTTAGGTTAGACTGGATTAAAGAGTACCTCACTATTTAATGACTTAACGAAAACGTTCTTCGAGCCTTCAATTGTACCCGAAACATTTATCACACCCTTCTCGGTTCGATAACACTAAGGTTAGGTCATGTTAAATTAGCTTTGGTTACTTATTTCTTCAGATAGATTCAAGAAAATCGGTATCTCATTTATGAGGAGATGCGCACAAACACGTGTGCGTGTGTGTGTGTGTGTGTGTGTGTGGGTGTGTGTGTGATCATAGATATCCTATATCTTTGCAAAAATCTTCAGGGTATTCATCGAATTTATCGCTACACGAACATGCGTACACCGACATTAATGGTGTCGCCATAGTTTCAGAAATATTTTTATATTGAAAATCATTAAATATGGAAAAAGCGAACATAATGAATATTACATCAGGTTAGGTTAGGCTAGATTAAGTTAAGTTAACTGGAAAATATTTAGAGGTATCGTTGTGGAAAAAAGTTTACCGAATAAATACAATTCGTGGGAAAAGTACTGGCAATTTCAATTAAAATATGCTCTTTGATGGGAAATATCGTTGTGCTACGTTTTCACCACTTTGATTAAGGGCTGAAAACGTCTCCTACGAAACGATGGTTGTTTCATAGACCTTTTGAAACGTTCCATCGTCTAGAAACCTTTAGTAAATAACTAAATATACCTTTGTTTGGTGGGTTGCATCCTTCCAAGAGACAGTACCTTACACACACACACACACACACACACACGTGTGTATGCACATCTCCGCATAAGCGAGGTAACGACGTTTCTAAATCTATCGAAAAACTATTTAACCAAAATTAATTTAACTTAACCTAATCTTAGTGCCATGAACCAAGAAAAGGCGCGATAAATGTTTCGGACGCAGCTGAAAGCTGGAAGAGTGTTTTCTGCTAAGATATTAAATAGTGAGGTATTCGCTAATCTAGTCTGGCCTAGCTTAACCTAACCAAAACTTAACTAAACTAACCTAGCGTAACCTAACCTAATCAGGACCAACATAACTTTTTTGAACAATAACAATGTTTTTAGATTTTTATATAATTATTTTAATGTTCCGAGGTACCAAAAGTGCTACCTCACAAAATAAAATTATTCCACTATATCCACAAATTATTATACACTCGACCTCGCTTATGCCCGCGGGTCGGGGCTTCGATTCCTGATGGTGCTGGTAATAATAACTTGGGTATTAGCTCAGTGCGCCGGATTAATTGGCCTGAGCGCTGTGCCAGTTTCTGGACCTCCGGGCTCATTATATATATATATATATATATATATATATATATATATATGAAAATTATTTTACAAAAGTAACACGTGAATAATATTTATGATGAAAATAACCACGAAGGAAAAAGGAAGCACAGAATGGTGCTCAAGCGCTTTCGTCTTATGACATCCTCAGGAACACTTTGTTTGTGTCCGTGTTTTCTTCTACATTAATTTGTTATTTATTTCAGTGTTCCTGAGGATGTCATTAGACGAAAGCGCTTGAGTTCCAATCTGTGTTTCCTTTTTCCTTTGTGGTTATTTTCATCATATATATATATATATTCCAAAAATGGCTTTTGAACCATCCTAAATTTTGATCCTACCCAAAGTTTTTACCCAACCCTAAATTTTTACCCTAGCTACGCCCTTAAAAATTGTAAAAACAAGCATTGTATTTAATTACAGATATCTAAAGGGAAAAACAAAAAAAATCACATATTACTGGACCACATCCGTCTGTCCAGAAACGCTATAATTTATCAAAGACATTAGGTGCTCTAAGCAAACTATATCCGGAGCATATATGTATACGGAAGGGTGCAGCAGTCCAGAGTTCAGAACTGCTTGATGGACGGTTGGACATAGGCAGTTCATCAGGTTTGTAATTCAAATTACTGATATAAAATGCCTAAATTGTATAAGCTGCATTAATTAAATTAAGTGCTGTATTCACGCCTTATTCTTGAAGGAAATATTCTTCAACTTTGGGAGAAGATACAGTATATACGATCATGTATGTGAACTGCGCTATATAGCCTACTGTATAGAAGTACGATAAACTTAGTTTAACCCTCATCAGGAACCATTATGGGCTCAAAACACTGAAAGAGATGATATTATTCATTAAAGGTTCTTAAATATCAAATACAGTGTTCATTCATGTGATTCTCAATTACAGACTTTTTATAGCACCATTTTGTAAGATTTTAGGTCCGGGGTCATATGGATCCCACAATTCCAGCAAAGTAAATTGAAGTTTCCTGACGAGGGTTAATTTGTTTCAAAGACTTAACCTTAAGGTATAACGAAATAGGATTTCTTCATTTTTTATAATAAAAAACTATAAATCTTTACTCTAAACATTACTATAAACATTTACTGGATTACATTTACGTTAATTAACAGAAATTCAGTACTAAACTACAACACGAAGTTTAAATCAATTTAACGCTCGCGAACAACAAATAACAAATTGGAAATTGGATTACATTTACAAGCCGAAATCAACACAGTCTTTGCAATCCTGAAATCTCAAGTTTGACCTTTGAAAACAATTAACAAATTCGAAAATGGACTAGAAATTCAGGAAAGATTCTGACTCGAAGAACAGGTATGATTTAGAAACGATATTCACGACTCTAAATCTGAAATGAATTTCAAGTCTTTGTCAACTCAACCTCAGTGGTTCGTTAGTTGCTCCGTTTTACTTCCTTCGTCCGCCAGAGGGCGCTGAGACCGGCAGGTAAAGCCACCAACAGGAAAAAATAAGTCCCCTTGAAAATGAAAATTCACTCAAGCCAAATATATTGTGTGCAGCGGACTCGTCACTGCACCCTCCTTTCTCAGACTGGCTTAGAAAAGTCTATGGGTGGGAGTAGTATAGCCGCAAAAGGGGAGAGTGCAAGAATGTTGCAAGTGATTACGTAATGTTGCAAAGGGGGTGGGGGTTGTTGCAAAGGGGGGTGGGGTGTTGCAAAAAAAATTTACAAAAAGAAACGAAAAAAAAGAAAAAAAGAAACAATTACCCCAAAGGGCCCTTTGTTGCCGGTTGCAATGGGCATGCAACTTGGAGGCGGAGTTCTCCCCCAAGCTATTCCCCCCAAAGGACCAGAAAGGAGAGAAAGGAGGAGAGAAAGGAGGAGAGGTGTTCACCTGGCAGGAGCCAAGTGCATATTAAAACTTCAGCCGAGTAGGCGTTGTTTTATAGGCTCCTAATCAGCCAGTTGGCTGAATCAGTCAGTTGGCTGAGCCAAGGGGGGAGGGGTACACCTGCAGAAGAGAGAGGAGAGAGAGTAGTTGCCTTTGATTGCAAGGCATGCAACTTGGAGGCGGAGTTCTCCCCCAAGCTATTTTCGTTTACCTAACCTAAGAGGCCTCTAAGGGGTTTTCCCAAAGGGCCAGAAAGAGAAGGACCAGAGGTCCTTGCTCGGCTGGGAGCCGAGCTTGAATGATTCCGTCATCAGCTTCTCGGCCTTTTATAAACCTCTATTCTGGCTGAGTTGCCAGATAGCGCCATGCATTCCAGATAGCAAAAAACATATATTAATCATCCATTGTGTACCACAATATATGACGGTAGATGAATCCAATTAAATTCTGTTTATTAAATAATTAATTTTACACACTTAATTTTTATTATAAATATTCGAATATCAGTGGGGAAAACGAACGGAAATGAAAAATTTACGAAACAATTCGAAACACATGCTCCCCATTCCCCCAAATCCCCCACCCATCTGTACTTGTATATATAATAAACTAATGAATCACTCGTGCTCACAAACCATATAAAATACCACAATATATTTATATAGTTAATCAATTGGAAGATTCAGCCATATAAAATACCACAATATATTTATATAGTTAATCAATTTAAAACGAACGGAAATGAAAAATTTACGAAACAACTCGAAACACATGCTCCCCATTCCCCCAAATCTCCCCACCCATCTGTACTTGTATATATAATAAGCTAATAAATCACTCGTGCTCACAAACCATATAAAATACCACAATATATTTAAATAGTTAATCAATTGGAAGATTCAACCATATAAAATACCACAATATATTTATAGTTAATCAATTGGAAAATTCAACCATATAAAATACCACAATATATTTATATAGTTAATCAATTGGAAGATTCAGCCATATAAAATACCACAATATATTTATATAGTTAATCAATTTAAAACGAACGGAAATGAAAAATTTACGAAACAATTCGAAACACATGCTCCCCATTCCCCAAATCCCCCCACCCATCTGTACTTGTATATATAATAAACTAATGAATCACTCGTGCTCACCAACCATATAAATACCACAATATTTATATAGTTAATCAATTGGAAGATTCAACCATATAAAATACCACAATATATTTATATAGTTAATCAATTGGAAGATTCAGCCATATAAAATACCACAATATATTTATATAGTTAATCAATTTAAAACGAACGGAAATGAAAATTTACGAAACAATTCGAAACACATGCTCCCCATTCCCCCAAATCCCCCCACCCATCTGTACTTGTATATATAATAAACTAATGAATCACTCGTGCTCACAAACCATATAAAATACCACAATATATTTATATAGTTAATCAATTGGAAGATTCAGCCATATAAAATACCACAATATATTTATATAGTTAATCAATTTAAAAACGAACGGAAATGAAAAATTTACGAAACAACTCGAAACACATGCTCCCCATTCCCCCAAATTCCCCCACCCATCTGTACTTGTATATATAATAACTAATAAATCACTCGTGCTCACAAACCATATAAAATACCACAATATATTTATATAGTTAATCAATTGGAAGATTCAACCATATAAAATACCACAATATATTTATATAGTTAATCAATTGGAAGATTCAACCATATAAAATACCACAATATATTATATAGTTAATCAATTGGAAGATTCATTTAAAGTTGAAATTAGCCAAAACACAATCCTCTATAACGGGGTCGGTCGACTAATGACATCTTTATATTTTCGAAGAACACCTGCTGGTTGAGAGATCTTCCTTCCACACCACTCTTGATATATATATATATATATATATATATATATATATATATATATATATATAATAAACGAATAAACAACTCGTGCACACACACACACACACACGCACACACCACACGAGGAAAAGGAGACTGTATCATTTCGAAGCGTCCCCTAGAGACCTTTTTCGGGCCGAGGGATTATCCTTCTACAATCTATTCGAGCAGAAACCACCACTTACTTCAAATATTAATATTTTCATTATTATTATTATTATTATTTCTACAATGAAAATATTTACGCGTAATTTGTATGGTATCATATTCTTAGCTAACATCTCTGTTATTGAAAGAAATACACACAATTATATTAAATAGCAATCAGCGAAACAAATAAGGTAGGCATACCTGAATGTACTAATAATTATATATATATATATATATATATATATATATATATATATATATTATATATATATATATAATAGAAAGAGAGCGAGAGTTTTGTTCAAATAAAGGAATCCAAATAATATTTCCATTTACTCAGTTTTCCCAAAATATTTAAAATTAAGTGTGCTAATTTAAATTTACTTTCTTTTTCCAGGTTAACTATATCCACAATTATAATAAATAATAATCGAAAAATGGCAGTTTGTTTCTAGTGAGAAAGGAAAGCCAATGCTCTTAGTGAATGGGTTTTTATATGTAAGAGACCTAACCTAACCTAACCTACGAATACATCTCGTCAGGGAGTCGTTGCTTACTCTTCCACATTTCAACAAACAGGATTATTGAACCGGATTTAAAATAACAGCATCATTTGACCCGAGGCAGTAGTATGCCCGAAAAACTTCGTAATGCACGATTTTTTCTATGGAGCAATAATAACACTGGTCAACACTCATTTTATTGCCAATCATATTAGAGTGATTTTGGGGTAACTTTGTGGTGCTGATTCCGAATATGACATCGGTTTTACTAGATTGGCTCTAATTTATGAGATAATTGGTACCCCATTGAAACACGTAAAAATGCAAAAAATTTAATGTTCAGGCGGAGCCTACTTACAAATCGCATTGAAATTGTCTCAAATCATACAAAAGTAAACACATGAAATACATAATGGTATTTTATTCGGTCTCACCATCTAGAATGTTCCCGTAGTTTCCCATATGCACGCGTTATGGTTACGTTTCCTATTAATTGAGGGTATTCATTATCTCAAGAACTAGAGCCAAATCGGAAAAACTACTTTCATTTCGGAATTCAGCAACCCCAAAATACCCTAAATTCGTACGAATTTCCTTGGCAACGAAAAAAAAAAATTTTTTTTTGTTGACCTGTGTAATCAACTCTTTCTCGCCGAATTGGTAAGCTTTTCAACCTACCTTAGACCTCCAGTTTAACATGGATTCAGAAATACATCTCGTCGATGGGGTTCGTTGCTTACTCTTCCACATTTCAACATAACAGGATTATTGAACCGGATTTAAAATAACAGGATCATTTGACCCGAGGCAGTAGTATGCCCGAAAAATATCGTAATGCACGATTTTTTCTATGTAGCAATAATAATCAACTCTTTCTCGCCGAATTGGTAAGCTTTCCAACCTACCTTAGACCTCCAGTTTAACATGGATTCAGAAATACATCTCGTCGATGGGGTTCGTTGCTTACTCTTCCACATTTCAACATAACAGGATTATTGAACCGATTTAAAATAACAGGATCATTTGACCCGAGGCAGTAGTATGCCCGAAAAACATCGTATAACCTAACTATAATTTTCAACTATAGTTTACCTTGACTCTCATATGCTTCTATCCTGTTTTATTAATAAAGATTTTTAACTTTGAATAAATTATGAATAAAGATTTTTAACTTTTAATGTTTTTTAATACTTTTTGTTTTTCGAACTATGGTTTTCGAGCACAGTTTAATGTGGAAACCGAATGCTTTTAAAAATATAATTAGGAATATTTCTTTATTATAAAATAAGTTAACAATTATGTTAACACAAGAATTTGTGAAAACAATACTATAACTTGTAAGTAAAAATAAAATATAATATAAGGGACTACCATAGAAATGTAAGTGCTATAATTTATTCACAAGAAACACGATTTTATATATATGTTACTCGTCCGGTCCCGTTATAGCGGATTGGTACACGTCATAGCTCCACCCAGCTACATCGGCAGCCAATCACTACGAACATCTGGTCTTTTGGGCGGAGCTTGGCGATTGTGCATATAAAAGGGGATATTTTTCAGTTGGGAGTAACAGTAGCTATTTTCGCGTCAGTGAATAATCATTCCCTCCACCATGGACCTGTACGTCTCCCCAGACTTGTATGAAGAAAGTGACGCTGCAGCATTAACGCAATTAGTCTTTTTAACGCGATTGACCGTGATGAATTATTCCAACGCAAACCGTAGAAGATATTTGCAGTGACGCTCCTTACAATCCGACGCAAGGGACTACCATAGAAATGTAAGTGTCTATAATTCGATTTATATATATATATGGAGGTTGTAGTATCTCGTCAAATAGATACTCGCCAAAATTTTTTATGTCAATCAATGTTATTTGGTTTACCTCTTATCCCCATTATGCTAAAATCGAAATTTTTTATGGCAATCAATGTTATTCCTCGAACCAAAGATATCTTCACATAATGGGGATCTGTCTGTATACTCTGTATATGTTTTAAAAGAATGAACATTATTCCTTTAAGGTCCGATGAGGATTTGACACGTGTTATACAATCTTTTGAAGAATCTCGGAATACGGGGATATACTGAACAGTCAGCAATGTCACACATCCTCCACCATGGACCTGTACGTCTCCCCGGAATTGTATGAAGAAAAGTGACGCTGCAGCATTAACGACAATTAGTCTTTTTAACGCGATTGACCGTGATGAATTATTCCCAACGCAAACCGTAGAAGATATTTGCAGTGACGCTCCTTACAATCCGACGCAAGGGACTACCATAGAAATGTAAGTGTCTATAATTCGATTTATATATATATGGAGAGTTGTAGTATCTCGTCAAATAGATACTCGCCAAAATTTTTTTTATGTCAATCAATGTTATTTGGTTTTACCTCTTATCCCATTATGCTAAAATCGAAATTTTTATGGCAATCAATGTTATTCCTCTTAAATGAACCAAAGGTATCTTCACATAATGGGGATCTGTCTGTATACTCTGTATATGTTTTTTAAAAGAATGAACATTATTCCTTTAAGGTCCGATGTGGATTTAAACACGTGTTATACAATCTTTTGAATAATCTCGTGTCATGAATACGGAGGATATACTGATCAGTAACAATGTCACACCGAAATAATGTAAGTGTTTTTCGATCTTTTGTGGGATAAGAAGACGCAATATATTTTCATAAATTTATTAATGAAAGAAATCAGTACAATAACCAACTACAGAATATACCGTTACAAATATACGAAAAAAACATTATAATATACAACGAGTACGTACAATTGGAAAAAACGGATTTTATTTGTCTGCATACCATTTCATCGTTTCGGCGAGTGTGACACGGGTCAAATAAATTTAAAAAATTTATAAATTCTTTATCACTTGACATGCATGAGAAATGAGACGCAGTACATTCCGCAAACATAAGTAAAATATCCTTGTATACGAAATGGGTTCCATACAACTTCGGGAATATGTAACTGAGCGAGAAATTTACAATAATAGAATCACTCAAGGGTTGAGTACCGAGTGAATCAAAATAGTACATACGCTGTCTATTTTTAAAATAGACAGCGATCCAGTGAATCCCTTCATTACCGATGACATCTGTGTTCACAATAGACTACCGCATTCTCGCGTACTTGGCAAACTCAATGTTTCATTCTTCGCAAACACGCCGATAAATTTGGAACGTGTGACTCGCTCCATTACTTTCTGAAGTGTATAGCATCCATTTTAAAAGTCAGTGATAACGCTCCTAAATCTATCTACTTCTATTAGGGCTTGCGATTCGAGATATACTAGTCCACTAATAGGAGCGTCTATAGGCTTGGCGAATTCCAGCCGCACTGAGATGTTTCCGCTCTGCTGTGGGGTTAAATGGGTATTTACGCTAGCAGATAAGTCAGGTGTAATGTCAAACGGATAAAGGTTAAATTGATCAATGAATTCTTCCTGCGTTACCCCATTACCAAGCTCATCACATCACCTGCAATATGGTCAGATTACTATAGGCTCTAGCGCAAAGAGGTAACACAGCGTCTGATGAATAGTCCGTATCCATTGTTCCACCCAAAGCAGTGCCATTAACGTATAGAGTTATATTTTTAAGTCTGAAATTCTCGAATTTAAAGGCACGCTTTTATATTTTCCATTCACCGAAGCATGGTCCTGCATGCCGATTAATATCCTTTTAGGAAGATTTCCCAGGGCAATGTTTTCTATCTGCTTCGATGCCAACCCTGCAGGAACCGTATATAGTTTGATTTGCACTCTGTTAATAGGATATTTCACTGTAGCGTTTAGTAAATTTTTCTCAATTTCTAGTTGTTTTGGTGAACTTAATTTCACTCGCCGTACGCGGAGGTATGTGTCCAAATGTGAACCACAGCGGGCTTTGCACCCTCTCTTGATCAGCATCCAGAGTTAAGCAGATCTCAGGAATCGTGGTGAGCTTTATTTTCATATCCACCCCGTTCACAAGCAACTTCTCCTGGAAAGTGAAATCTGTGTGCAACCGTCCAAAACACTCGTATATTTTATTTTAGAATTTTTAAATTTGTCCTTTATACTATTTTCATCTTTAGTTTGATAATATCCCTCGGCACTTAAAAAGGTAGCCTTCGCTTCTTTGGAAAAGTTGAGGACATTTTCCAGATAGGCTCGTAGATGATAGTACCCGTGCCTGCCGATATGTTGGTCTGATTTAAATATACGTCACACTGGTTGAATATGGAGTGCAGAAGTTTGTTTCAGGGTATACAGCATATTTGTCATCGCAGACCGTTCCATCAGAATGGGCTATACGTAGCTTAGCGTACATGTGCACACAGCTTGGATAAAAAAAGTAAGGACCTGAGCTGGGTATCACGAATTCTATAGGTGCACTCGGGGAACTAAGTGTGTTAAAGGGTTAATTGTAATAAGTCACTGTGCTCAATAGAAACTTGGGTTGGAGGTAGCTCAAAAAGGGACAGCTCCGATTTACAGCATTGTGAACTACATGGGTGGATGAAGCGTGCCATGGCGAAATAGTGACTCCTCTCTCGACAAGTGGTAAACAAACTATGATTCATGAGATCAATGTCCTTAGCTTATATCAGTCAAAAAAGTGGTCAACCATAGGTTTCATTCGCTTACAGCACTTCTTTTTTGATAGCCTTTTACGTTTAATACCACGTGACCCCTTCTTCTTCCGGGCAGCCCGCTTCTTCCCGCCACCACGCATTTTTTTCTTTGCATCTTTGATGATGTCGTCCCGTGTACGCTTTAAATGTTTTTTTAGAGCCTCTTTAGGTTTAGCCCCGGCCAATATGTCTTCTGCAGTGTTAATACCTGATTGCAGCGCTTTCCTTCCAAGGTATCTGGCACCCCTCTTCAGCAAAGGAACAGCCGTACGTAGTATGGATGAAAAAATGGACCCAAGTCCACTACCGTGCTGGTATCGCACCCCTCGATAGACGGTGAAAGGCTTTCTATCCATTATAACTCCGTGCGTCGAAAGTGTAGCTTCACTCTTAAGCTCCCGTTACCGAATGGGAAGTTTTCACCCTCAATCGTTCTTATATATATTGAGATATTGGTTATTAAATTAGTTGCGACATTCACATAATGGGGTCTGTCATATGTAATACTCAAACTCCTTCCTCTATGGTTGGGGATGTGAGCAATGCGCAGCAGGCGCGCCTGGGTATCCCCAACAAACTGGTGCTCCACTATATTACTGTAAATATAGCACATGTCTGGGGACCTTTCAGCCAATTTCTCCATCTTCAATTGATACATTAATCTGGACAAGTTATACTGTGTCTCGTGAAATGTGTCTCTTTGGAAGGCTGCGCTATATCGGCCGTTGGTTAGAATTTTGAACTTTCTATGGTCTTTAATACGTCTGTTAGTCTTTGATTTTAGGATTAGTGTATGTGCAGGGTTATTTACGATTTCGTATACTAAATCATTCGTAAGGTTTGAGTTTCTTAAACTTACGTTTAAGCCTTTCACAACATCCTCGGCCGAACCATATTGACCCGGTCCTAGTCTTACTTCTGTACTGTAATACCGTGCAACCTTAGTCCGAGCGATACGCATAGTTTCATCCATAGCTACCCCAGCTTTTTCACACTCGTCAATGTCTCTAAGAATCGTAAAAACGGTTTCTTTATGTTCAATATTTAAAAAGACGGTGTCCAGCTGAATTTCGCATATCCCCACCTCATACGATTCACGACCCAGTTCAATGTGCCCATGGAGCTCTGTTACAAAGTTGGCTAGTGTGTTGTTAGGGTGTACAGACAGGGACGAGGAGGACGGGAGTGTGACGTAGAAATGGTTAGGAGTCATGTTGCATACTATTTAAGCTTCATTATTGTATCAGCTTTTATATAGGTGTTGAAGCTTTCTGGGTACCCTAGCCATTTCACCAGGTACATTTTTCTCTTTCCTGAACCTTTGCTTCCTAAAATTTTCTCAATTTTAAACACATTTTTTCCTAAATTAAACGCAACTTTCTGCAATTCCTCGCGGTAAAAGCCTCCTGAGATTTCTACCCCATTCAAATCTTCAATGTAATACATCATTATCTCACCTTTAGGTCTCATAGCCCTAACTTTAAAAATCTCGCGTGTCCATCCTTGCTCAAAACCTTTGCGAATTTATTCCCCGAACGCGACAGCCTTACATAATCATTGATTTTGAAGCGCGCGAGAGTGGTGGTGGTGGTGATCCATCTCTCCTCGGGAGCGTACCTCTTTCTAAAACTTCGTTAGGTGTTGTCCCAATCGTGCGATGGTGTGAGCGGTTGTAGGATGATGCCAATGATTCCAGAATGTCTAGAAATCTGTATGTGTTTTTATGTGTAAAATAACGGTGCATGCGTTCCTTTATGGTGCGCTGAAACTCTTTCAGCTAAAGAAGCCTTATGTATAGAATTGGTGTGTAATAGCTGATATTAAACTCTGTCAACATGTTCTGAAAAGCACGGCCTATAAATTCCTTCCCCATATCCGTACAAAAATAGCCAGGAACCCTGTTTTCTTTCAACATTAGCGTTTTGGTGGCTTTAGCAACTGTTTCAGGTGATTTATTTTTCAGAGGAACTAGCCACAGATATCTAGAGAATACATCTATTATGAATAGAATGTAGCGGTAACCATCGTTATACACAGAATATCTTTGCATGTCTGTTAAATCTGCTTGCCAAATAGAATCAATCGAGGAAGCCTGTCTTGGCTGTTTTAAACCTTTTTCTCACAGGCTTATGAAGCGTATAAGCGTCCTGCTCCCTCAAAAATCTTTCAACATCTTTTTTTCCTACTCCGTAAACACTTCTGTACAGTCTATCTACGCCGCCGTAAGAGGATGGGTTAGAAACGTCATAATAGCGTTTAGTTAGTACGTTAGCCATTTGCGTATTTTAGAGGCACGTGGGTAGGGTTGGTTTAACCTCTTCTTGCTCCTCTTCAAAGGTGTTACCGCCGGGGGTGACGGCACCTTCAATTGTGTCACAGGCGTTGCATGTTCCAAGTCTTTAACCTGTTCAGATTTCCTATCAACGTTTTAGGGACATTTATTTGTTGTCTTGCTTTAATATGCTCCCATCCTGATGGTGATGACCTATCCCACTTTCTCACCAGATCATGGACAATGTCTACGATATTCGATCCCTGTACCTTTGATCCTTCCACAATGATCTCGCCTGTATCGGTCCATTGTATGGCAGGATCCTCATTCAATAGATTATAAAGACCTAAGCCTTTACTCCTCAATGTATGTGGGAGGGTACTTTTTAATACATGTTCGATATGTTGTGTGGCTAATCTTTTTGGTTGGTCAGCTGTATCGTCGGGCACAGATCCTATGTCGCCATGTCCATCGTCCCCCGTGCTGTGCATAATAACCACAGGAATCTCTGTAGGGCTCTTATAATTTTCGTACTCGTGAAGAAATTTCTGCAGAGCTTCTTGGTATAAGATTCTTTTCTCATCAGGTGTTTTTTCACTGTTTAATAGGGCTAGCAATTCGCTTTCCATTCTTTTAAGTCTGCACGGGGATCTAGATCCGTGTCAGGATTCCTTTGCAGTGAAGCGTACACCTCGTGGGGAATCACTACCACTTTCTTCATTATATTAATCTAGTCAGTAAAGGACCCAAAACTGAAAATAAGATGGGGAGAAATGACCCTCCTGTTTGTACAATAATTCGTTTTCTTCGCTACAGTTTGACTTTTACGAGCGAGTGCACGTATTATGTTCTTGTAGCGGCGTAGGCGAGCCTTCTGAGGGTTTTCATTGATACATTGCAATTTATAACGTTAAGACAGATTTCACAGATGCATTTTAAAAAGTCGGCGTCGATATTTTTAATAAACATCTGCTGCATTGCCCGGGGCAGTCGATGATAGATTTTATTAATTCACGGTATTTCTTTAGTCTCTGTCATTCTGGAATATACACCGTTTCAGGCTCGTTTGGAAATATATTCGTTCGCAGAAGCACTCTAAACGTGTTTCGCGGATGAAGGTCGCAAAGCAAATATCCGTAACGCGTGCTTGTAGCTTTATAAACTTCCAAAAACTCCTTACGCTGATTCGGGAACATTTGATTGGCTAATACCCCAATTTGTGATACATCTCTACGTTGCGCGAATAAGACTAGATATTGCGTATTTAACGACACATCGCGCATGTATCTATTTTTGAAAAATAGATTCTGGTTGATGAAGAACACGCTTATGTTAAGATGGTGGGAGAATACTGTAAATGTCTCGGCAAACGTTTTATCCATCTCCAACATGAGATCGTCAATTACAATGATTGTATGTTCATTTCCCTTTAACGAATTAACGTCATATACGCCTTTGTGGAACAAAATATCATCTTGGTACTCGTTGAACACTGATTGATACGTCGAATAGCACCATATAACTTTATGCACAAATTTCGAGAACATCTCTCCCTTTTCTTTAATGATTTTAAGCATAAACACAGTTTTACCACATCCTGTAGGTCCAGATATAATACATGTGGATGGGCTCGTGAATCTGAATTTTTCTACAGAGTCCATTTCTAACACGTCACACTCCTAAGTGGGTCATTTACAAAATATTACAAATTTTGAGTGCTGTTCCTTATATTTCTTCTCCACAGAACCGTGAATGACGATGAGGTAGAGCACCCCATCATTGACATTACGGATGACCTCGACGACAGTGTAGTTGTGATCTCCTCCCCTGCCAACGAACCCTCACCAGCGATACCGGTAGCACGTCCAAAGCGGAGGTATGAGAACCCACGTCAGGTTATAAAGCGACCGAAATACGCGCCTGTTGCAGCGGTAATAGCCCCAACCCTCAACCTCTTACGCAACAACCCCCCAGCAGCACCTCCCGCTAATATATCCCCTTATTCATCCGCCGCCCCCCGTTCTGTTAAGTCTACAATAATAGAGCCCCAACCTCAACCTCCTACGCAACAGGCCCCCAGCAGCACCTTCCGCTAATATATCCCTAATTCATCCGCCGCCCCCGTTCTGTTGAGGATGAAATAACGTTCGAGTTGGTGCGTCCGCAGCCCCCACCCCAGCCTTGACTAGAAATCGGTATAGAGTCAGGGTCGATCCTAGAGCCATGTATAGCAATGGAATTGAGCGCGGGCTACGCCGGGTTGTACAGCGTATTGTAGAGTTTGCTCTTCAGAATCGCGACGAGCGTGAAGTCAGGACGAGTCTGTCCTTTGGATTCGGGTCAGATGACGGTGATGTAGACGATTATTGGGTGATAGTGCCATTTAGACGTTTGGCGGCTGAAGATGTAGAATATATATTAGGACGTATAATGCAAGCCGCCCAAAGTAGTATAGCCTTCAATATGGACAACTTCACGGTAAATATTGACCGTGTATTCCGTGTTGCGGGTCATAGTGCCATACCGTATACTCTTAACCTCAATTCTCAAGCTATTTATAGACGGCATATAAACGTCGATCGTGGTTGCGGCTTTATAGCAGTAGTCTTGGCTAACATGTTTACTGTACAAAATACACGGGCTCAAAAAATTTGGCTGCCTACGGTCGTGGAACGTGCCCGTAAACTAGCTGTAGACTGTGAACTTGAATTTGACTGTAATATGGGTCCTGAAGAGCTGAGAAGGGTAGAACAGGAAATGAATGTCCGCATAGTTGTATTTGGGTTGGATGATCGTCGTAGGACTGTGTATGTTTTTAAAAGCTGTGTGAGAGATCGTACAAGACCCCTACTTATTTTAGGATTGTCAGGGACAACGTATCTCCCCATCCGTAATATAAGGTGGCTTTACGCGAGTTATGACAAAAGTCGAAAATATGGGAGACATCATGATTTGTGTAAGGGGTGCCTCGAGTTTGCGGATGATATAGTGAGACATTGTAAAGAATGTCACATGGTATGTGAGCAGTGTAAAAGCACCAAATGTGAAAGCCGTGTAGTTGAAGCTGAGAAGAGAGACTGTGATGTGTGTAGACGCACATTTTTCAATAATAGCTGTTTTGATTTCCATAAATCAATTGGCACGTGCAGGAAAATGAGAATCTGTGAATGTGGTATGTTTCACACAATGGATAATTGGGGAAATTTAAGCACAAGTGTGACGTAATTCACTGTCCTACATGCCAGGAGGAATATAAGGCGGATGGAGTAAAGCATGTGTGTTATATGAAAGATGCTAAGCCTAAAAATAACCCTTGTATAACTGTATACTACGATATAGAAACATATACGAACGCTGAAACCAAAGAGGTAATTCCACATTTACTTGTGAGCCAGACCATCTGTGATGAGTGTATGGGTATCGAATGTGACGAGTGCCCCAAATGCGGTAAACGGACAAACGTTTTTAAAACGAATGTCGATAGTCCTGTGAAACTATTTGTGTCCTATATTGTCAAGTTAGCCGACAAGTTCAAAAAAATGACTGTGTATATTCTCGCCCATAACGGGGCAAAGTTTGACACGCAGTTCCTTTATAAGGAGTTGCTTGAACACGAATCCTCTGAGATATTTACAGGTGATCCATTGAAAAGAGGCAACAAATTAATACAGATGCAGATAAGGGCAATGTACAATTTAAAGATACTTTATTATTCACACCTTGTAAATTAGCAAAGCTACCCAAGGTGATGGGAGTAGCAGCTGAAGTTTCCAAAGGATACTTCCCTTACACTTTCCTCACCAGCGAGACTTTAAACTACGTAGGCCCACCACCCCCAAACATTATTTTGACTGTATGGATGAACGTGAAGACTTTGATCGATACTACGACAGTTTTAATGAAAGTAACCCTTATAATATAGCTGATGAATGTGAGCGTTATTGCGTGAATGATGTGCGCGTGCTTAGAGTATGTTTCCAGGCCTTTAGAAGGATGTACATAGCCCGTTTCAAATGCGATCCACTGCAAGTCGCAACCACCATCGCATCATTATGTTTTACGGTGTTCAAGAATAACTTCATGCCTAAAGACACCTTAGCCATTATTCACCGAAACAACCCCCGCAGTTACGGACACAAGGCTATTTACTGGCTCATACACCTACAGCAACAGACAGGTGTATACATAAAGCACGCCCGCAACACGGGTGAAGTACCCATTAAGATTAATGGACGTGTTTTTTGGGTTGATGGGTTAAGTGAAAACCGTGTCACTGGTGTGAAGACTGTGTACTCCTTTAACGGTTGCTGGTGGCATGGATGCCCCCGTCCTGAGTGCGGAATCCGGAGATATCCACGGTAGGTCTCCTGCCGACTGTCTTGCATCGACCCGCACCCGCGATCAACTTATAGGATCACAGTTCACTCACAAAGTCTTGTGGGAGCATGAATATGATGCACGGATGGAGACAGACGAGGTGTACCGTGAGGAAATAAACACGATCAAGCGTTCAATGGTGCTGGATCCTCTCAAATGTGGTGATAGCTTGTTTGGAGGACGTACAAATCCTTTCAGACTATACTTTCCACCTACGGAGGGCGTGAAGCTCCATTACTACGATTTCTGTTCTTTATACCCATACGTGATGAAGAGCAATCCGTACCCCGTGGGCGCTCCTGAGAAACTGGTGGGACCTAGCCTACCCTCCATCAATGAATTTTCAAAAAATTTGAATGATCGTTACTTTGGGCTCTCTTTCGTAGACGTACTCCCCCACGCAATTTATGGATGCCGATCTTACCTGTCGTTATCGACGACAAGCTCATGTTTCCCCTGTGCGTGAAGTGCGCGGAAGAGGATAACGGCGATGTAACCATATACCCCACCAGCGTAAGATCAGAGGCGTATATACAAGTCCTGAGCTGGCCCTAGCCGTACGCCATGGTTATAGAATACTGAAGATACATGAGGTGTGGAGGTTTCAGAAGCTACCCAACCTTTTCACACCATATATAAACGCCTTTTTGAAGGATAAGGTTGAGGCATCAGGGTATCCGCGAGGAGTTGATACCGAAGATGAAAAGTCTGCCTATATTCAACGTTACCGCGACCGCGAAGGTATACAACTTGATCGTGTCCAAATTGTAAAGAATCCTGGCAAGCGCTTTAGTGCAAAGTTGTGTCTAAACAGTCTATGGGGAAAATTTGCGCAGAATACCGGCAGAGGGAGCATTCATTTGGCACAAAGTTATAGCGATGTCTGGGATTATGCCAATGCCCCCGATAAAGAGGTCATGGAGATCGAATGTAGGTAATACTTACGTAATAAAGTACAACAACACTGAATTTGCCACAGATACCTCAAGGGTTACAAACATACCTGTGGCCAGCTTCACAACAGCCTACGCCCGTATAAAACTTTGGGGTCTATTGCATTCTCTTGGGCGGAGAGTATTGTATGCCGATACAGATAGCGTGATATTCACAGAGAGGGAGGGTGAATACATGCCCGCTATTGGGGAGTTCCTCGGCGAGCTCACTGATGAGATCAAGGATGAGTATGGGGACAACGCATACGCCGACTCTTTTGTCTCAACAGGACCTAAGACTTATGGGGTACGGGTCAGGGTGGGGAGGAAATGAAATATATCGTGAAGGCAAAGGGTATTACGCTCAACCATGCGAATCGGCAGGTTGTTAACTTTGAATCGTTGAAGGATCTAGTATGTTTGGACGATGATGAGGGCGAACAACCTCCCCAACTAATTGTAGGCACCCACAATTTTCGGGCGCAGAAGCTGGGGGGCGTGAAGGAACTTAGGGGTACGAAGGTGTGCCGTAACACCTATAGGAAACGTTACCAGTTACCTGGTACCTATGATACCGTACCCTTTGGATACCAAAACGATGATGCTTCTATTGTTACTCACACGTATTTGTCTTGTATATAATCGTATCTATTGATTTATTACACGTATTTGTAATATATATATATAACTTGAATATCTCGTTTATTAAATAAATCATGTTTCAATTAGCGTTTCACTTTCTCCTTTGTGTGTGTGTGTGTGTGTGTGCGCGCAGGTGAAAGTTCTAAGCTCCGCAAACTGTAAGACCGTGAGTCATGCTACTACCTGGGAGTCCCTGCGTGGTCAGTCGACTGCAGTAAGCCCGAGAGATCAGACGTGTATTCAGATCAGACGTGTATTCAAATGGCTACCTTTAATATTGCTTGTACAACGTTTATGAAATGGTATTCAGCAAAGTGTCAGGATGTGGTGGATACCGAAAAACTTCCTATTCCTCCCTCCTATACCTCTTTTAAAAACACATTGGATTGTGCGAAGTTCCAAGATGTACAAATACTCTACGGATGTTCTGGTGAGACCGTTGAAGGCTTTCGTTGCACAGACGATGTGCTGAAGTATACTGCAGAGCTAAACTTTATAAAGTCTCACATACACCGTGAAGTAAAAGAAACAACGCGTGCAGAAGAGAAGCAGCAGGTATGGATAATGAGTCTTGCTGATGGGTGGTGTGACAACGGTATTACGTCATGCTACACCATGTCGATTACTCATACCCTACGACTGAAAATGTGAATCTCGTGATCATGGACAATCTTAAGTATTTTTATCACTATATTAACGTATATCATGA
The DNA here is from genome assembly GCA_023014485.1 of Bathynomus jamesi. NCBI lineage: Eukaryota > Metazoa > Arthropoda > Malacostraca > Isopoda > Cirolanidae > Bathynomus > Bathynomus jamesi. The sequence continues at coordinate 66,028 of JAJOZX010010677.1, read as the reverse complement.
TGAGGTTCGTAGTGAGGTTGTGGCTAGTGCCCTGCGTGAGTTTTTAACAGACTTTAGAGACGAGTATCGTTTGATGGGCAGAAAGGAAAAATATGAGCATATGTTCCTCTCAAATAGTGCGCCGGAGTGTGAAGATGTTTAGTAAAACATAAAATGTTCCTAGTTCTTATCCTGAGGTAAACTGTCTGGTGTGTAGGCTGGTAGTGATGAAATTAATTCTTGTACCGAAATATGTTCAACAATTCGACTCGCGGATCATACGAACAAGCCCATTCACGTATCATCGAGTCAGCCGCCCGTCGAACCATTCCTGCCTACCTGCGTGCCTCACACGGCTGATAGTTATCTCAGAGCTTGAACCGAGTGGACGTGCGCTCCTCGAATACGATGGAACTTCCTTTGAGCAGCATTCTCAACGCCTCGTACGATGTGTCCGTGACGAAATCGTTGCGCGTGTTCAAGCGTAAATCCGGTACCATTAGCTATGTGCTGGAAACGGAATGTAGACAAACAAACAAACGGGTTTATTTAAGTGTCGAGGAGATGAATAGAATCTTCGTGATAGTTGAGAAGTGGAGTGAAGGTCGTTATAAAATACCTGCTAACGTAGGTACAAGAAGAGAGCAGATTAGTGACGCACTCATACGCCGTTGTATGTACGTTGTGTATAAATAACGATCGGCCGTGCATTGATATACGGCTGATGTGGAAGAATGCTTCTGATAATAACGCTCTTGTTCCTACGCGAAACCGTTTCATCCTCGACAGAATGTTTGAAATCGTCGGATTCCGCAAGCTGAAACCTATATTAGACGCGCGTGTTACGGACATGCTTTATTTTGATACAGTACTTGAATACGCATACACGCTCTGCTCGATGGGTTTACCGAGTGTAGGGCTGGTGAGAATGGTCTAGAGCTGGACGTTTATTTAAAAAGTTTAGACTCTTTGAAATACCATGAACTTTGGTACAAAGCAATTGATCGGTACAAGGCTGACTCACCTACACCGTTCACTGAAGAACTATTTCTTTATATAACGCGCAGTTGTCGTAACGATTTAGAAGATTATTTCAATTGCCGCTATGTTGGTGAGTTCACGATTGAAAAGCTCGAGTCGGTAGAAATAAACCCTCGATTGGAAAAGCGTTTATAAACTTGTGTTTAATAATGTAGCTAACGATGAACTCTTTGTGCGTGCTTTTGATTGTATTCTAGACGTATTTAAAGATGACTTACCAACCGGTTGTAAAGTGGGAACAAAAATAGTACTGAGCGATATGAAAGCCCTTCATATCGAATACAGGTTTCCCTGTACTTTAAGCGGTGAAATATTATTAAGCCGCATATACTGCGTAATGCAGAGCAATAATGATGTAATTGTAAACTCGATTAAGACCGAGTTTAGTATTTTGTAAAAAAGTGAAATGTATTTATATATTTTGCGTGATATTTCTCCTGTACTGATTATATGCATATTTCTATTATTATTGAAATGTATTTATATATTTTGCGTGATATTTCCCCTGTTATGATTATATGCATATTTCTATTGAAATGTATATTTATTTCTATTTGAAATGTATATTTATTTTATATATATATCTCCATAATTGTGTGTATATATTTCCTGTACTGTTATGATTATATGCATATTCCTCAATTGAAATGTATATTTATTTTCTATATATTTATAATAAAAAGAATGATGCAATGTTGTTTTACTTAATTCTAATTGTTACGCCTTCTAAACCTACTACCGGTATTCTAAACCAACTTTTAAGAAATATAATAATGTATACAATGGTATCGCTAAAAAGTATCTGGCAACTCAAGCCATTTACAGCCAACTGGCTGATTAGGAGTCTATAATAATGTATACAATGGCATCTGGCAACTCAGTCTTCGATTAGAATTAAATGAATACATGGCGCTATCTGGCAACTCAAGCCATTTACAGCCAACTGGCTGATTAGGAGTCTATAATAATGTATACAATGGCATCTGGCAACTCAGTCTTCGATTAGAATTAAATGAATACATGGCGCTATCTGGCAACTCAAGCCATTTACGCCTTCTAAGCCAACTGGCTGATTAGGAGCCTATAAAACAACGCCTACTCGGCTGAAGTCTTAATATGCACTTGGCTCCTGCCAGGTGAACACCTCTCCTCCTTTCTCTCCTTTCTCTTGGGGGATAACGCCGCCTCCAAGCTTCATGGCTGCATCTGCAGCATCCCCCCTTTGGGAATTTTTTTCTTTTCTTTTTTTCTTTTTTTGCAACACCCCCACCCCCCTTTGCAACATTACGTAATCACTTGCAACATTCTTGCACTCTACCCTTTTGCGGCTATACTACTGGTGGGTTAGCTCAATGCTAATTATCCACCTAATACTGGCATACGACGATTTTTCCTTGGATGCACTTGCTCGCTTGGTTCGACATGAAGGTAATTAACCCTTCAGGCGCTGAATGTTTTTTTCTGATTTCCCTCATTTTGACATACTTAATTAAGACCACTGTAGTGCCTTAATTATTGGTTTTTGAAACTTTTGATGGATATGAAAGTTGTAGCATAAGGTCTGAAGTTTTGAAATATGGAAAGGATTTTGACCTAATTTGCATATATGTCATCGGCCATTTTGAATATATAATGAACATGTAGTAATTCAAGAATTAAAATGTAGTTTATCAGCTTATGATATAATGAAAGGCTTTTTTTCTCAATGAAAACTCAGTCAGTATGCTCTAAATAACACTCTAAGCTACAAAACAAACATTTGAAGAGGCACAGCGTCTTTGGTAGCCACAAGAACCAAATTTTCAACGAAAAAATTCAACGAGAACTTGTATACAAACACACCCTAAATTCTGTACGAATCGGCGGCTAAACTTCCGCTCTTTACGATGGTGGTATAGCCATTCATTTATTGCGCGCTTACACATCTAGGATCGTCAGAAAAAGAGGTGTGCTTGTGGTAGCAATTCAGCGACGACCGCGCTTAAAGGGTTAACTATTTCTCCTTAGATACAATTCCTTTCGGGTTTCTTCAAGCAGTTTTAAAACTAATTCACATTTCTACTTATAATAATTACTTAGTCTGTTAAAGTGAAAAAAACCATCAATGAACATTCAATGAACATCAGACTAATTCATGTTTGGATTACTTCATACAGTTACGCTAAAATGTAAACATATTTACAACAATTTAATCCTGTATTTCTAGAGCAAAACAGATTCATTAATTCTTAATAAACATATATGAACGCCCGGTAGCTCAGTGTTTATAGTGACGCGCTCTGGGCGGTGAGACTCTGAGTTCGCTCCAAACTGCTGGCTGGCTGGCTGCTCAAACTGTTTCTGCTCGGGCTCAGGTGATCCTTGGGATACACCCCCCACGTAGTGGGGAAATGAGCTTCCTGGATGTTATTTTATATCAATCGCTAGATCAATCGGTAGAGAATTTAAATTCTGTACCGATTCATCGACTTGTTGTACCTGGTATTCCATATATTAAAACCAAGTTCACCCTCTCGTCTATTGTTAATTTCGCAGCCATCCCCTATCTCCCCTACCTAAAAGAAAAAAGAAAAAAAAAAAATTATTATATATATATATTATAGTCAACATTGAAAATTCCTATGGTGCGCGACTTTCGCGCCATCCTGTATGTATATACAGTATATATATATATATATATTATAATATATATATATATATATATATATATATATATATAATGTTATAATGTTATAATGTTTCAGACCAACAAAGACCCTAGGATCCACTCATGGCTGGTCTACCTAACTGTGTTCGTAATCGTGTATTGTGTATGTCCTCCGTGGTGGCGGAGGGGACCTACAATTTTACGTGGGTTCCGAACCACAAGAACATAAGAAATTTATGTAAAAACTGCCGGTAAATTGGCAACGACCAATTTTTACGAAACTAAATAATTATCAATTTAAAACTAATTAATTATCGATTTAAAACTAAAGATAGAATCTCTGGATCCAGAGGATCAAGTCATAATAGACTACTATCCACAAATATGTTACACTCTATATCTATTTATAACGGACATGCAAATATATCAGATCCAAAGAATCCAGTCAATTTCATTACGGTATCCATCAAGTCACGGTCCATATCGATTGCGGACCAAGTCAAAATTTACAACCATATACATTACAATATATACTTACGAGGAAAAGTGTAGGTGTGGCTGTAAAGACTGTACAGTAATGTAGAAATGTGTGTGCACCCATTTTGGGTCTCCCATTTAAAGGTGTTTGTGGGGCAAGTGAAGATCATGAGTTTTTCAATACCTCACAGTACTATGGGGGGCACCGCTCGGCAGAGGAATCTCTTTAAATGGGGTGTGTAAGGACAGAGAGTATCCCCTAACCCAAGACGCTGCCTCCCTATATCCCACAACACTTGTGTTGAGCTGTGGGATCTATCCCCACAAAGCCTTAATTTTACTACCTTAAACTATACCCTTTCTATCAACATATGCGTCTAATCGATTTTTAAACATGTTTATAGACGTGCTACTAATTACTTCTACCGGCAAACTATTCCAGCTATTTACTATTCTATGCGTAAAAAAGTTTTTCGCAACTGCTGTCTCGAACCTTCTACTTGTCAACTTACACCCGTTATTTCTAGTCCTATTATATTGAGATATTTCGAAAAAGCTATCTCTATCTACGTTATCGAACCCATTCATAATTTTGAAAACCTGGATTAGATCACCCCTTAACCTCCTAGTCTCGAGTGTTGTCAATTTTAACTCCTTAAGCCTATCCTCGTACGACTTTGACCTAAGCGACGGAATCATCTTAGTTGCTCGTCTTTGAACTCTTTCGATTTTGTCTATATCTTTGCGCATATGCGGATTCCAAAATTGGACCGCGTACTCCAAATGGGGTCTAACTAATGATTTATAAAGAGGAACTATAATATCGCGCGATTTGTACTCAAAATTTCGAGCTATAAAACCTAACACTTTGTTCGCCTTATTGACCGCTGCTGTACTTTGTTTCGCTACTTTTAAATCACCAGTGACTATAACTCCTAAATCTTTTTCCTGCTCTACGCTTGTTAAATCTTTCCCTGACATACTATACGCAAAATTACCGTTACGCGAACCTATATGCAAAATTTTGCACTTATCAACGTTAAATCTCATTTGCCATGTGACTGACCAATCAACGATTTTATTCAGATCTTCCTGAATTTTACCTCTATCTTCGTCATTAATCGCCCTACCACCCAGCTTCGTGTCATCCGCAAACTTTGAAACTGTACTGACTAGGCCGACATCTAAATCGTTAATATATATAAGAAAAAGCAAGGGGCCCAATACAGAACCCTGAGGAACGCCACTCGCTACATTAGCCCAACACGACTCCGCTCCATCAACGACCACCCTCTGTTTCCTGCCTCGCAACCACTCTTCTAGCCAATTTATTACTACACCCCTGATTCCATGAGCCTTAGTTTTTTCAATGAGTCTTTTGTGCGGCACGGTGTCAAACGCTTTTTGAAAATCTAAATACACTACATCAACCGCCCGATGTCTATCGTAAACGTCAACCACGCTTTGGAAAAATTCTAAAAGATTAGTTAAGCAAGATTTGTTTCGCCTAAATCCGTGCTGCGTATTTCTAACTAGCTTATGCATTCTAAGTGTTCGACTATACGATCCCTAATTATTGATTCCAGTAGCTTACCTACAACAGACGTTAAACTGATTGGCCTATAATTTCCCGCCGCACCTTTATCGCCTTTCTTAAAGATAGGTGTTACGTTTGCTAACTTGAAATTATCTGGTACGCACCCCTCAGAAATAGACGCATTAAAAATCTTTGTTAGCGGCACAACAATGCTATCTTTTAATTCTTTTAGTTGTATGGGATATATGGAATCCGGCCCCGGTGATTTACGCGTTTTCATTTTATCAATATAGCGTTACCTCCCTTCACTAACCACTATATTATCCAAAATATTACCATTATCAAAAGGTATTATGTCTATGACCGTAGGGATTTGTTACATCTTCTATAGTAAAAACTGACGTAAAAAATTCGTTTAGCAAGGTAGCCATTTCCTTTTTTCAGAAACTAGATCTCCGTTTACATTTTTCAAAGGCCCCAAGACGCTTTTTACTGGATTTCTATTATTGACGTATTGAAAGAATCGCTTGGGGTTTTCTTTACCGTCACGAGCTATGGAGATTTCAAATTCGCGCTTGGACTTTTTTATTACACTTTTCGCTTCACGCCTTAGAGATATGTAGTTGTTTCGTAACCACAAATTGTCTTTATCGCACTTATGTAGCCTATAAGCCCTATCTCTACTCTTTATAATGTCTCCTACTCTAGAAGTAAACCACAAGGGCTTGTTGTTTACTTTCGCACGCTTAATTTTGTACGGTACACATTCCTCATTTATAGTCCTAAATACCGTTTCGAACGATTCCCACATTAGTTTTGCGTTGAAGTTCCCCATCACGTTTTCCCAATTGACGTGTGACAATTTATTTCGAAATTTACTAAAGTCTGCGTGCTGGAAGTTAGGAATTTTAGTCGAGTTAGCTGGTTTCGAGTGACTTACTGAGAGGACAAACTCTACCATATTGTGATCGCTATTGCCCAACGGTTCTATTATTTGAAGATCAGTAATTAGCCTATCATCCGTAGTTATTACTAAATCTAAAATACTGTCCAACCTCGTAGGTTCCCCAACCTTTTGAATAAGAAAGCTATCCTCGAGAAAATTAACTAAACGATTACCTTCCGCGTCTCCCTGCATTGTATCGTAATTTACGTTAGCGCAATTAAAGTCACCCATAACTAAAGCCTGCTCACTACCGATTATTCTCTTTAGTTCACGAAATAACGCTTCGTCCGTATCAGCTGTTTGATTAGGGGGCCTATATATAACCGCAACAAGAAGTTTGAAATCGTTCAATTTAAGTTCTGCTATAGTCGAATCTATCGGTTCTGGAATTGTGTGCTTTACTTCTATAACGTTCGCAATATTATCTTTGATATACAACATAACACCGCCTCCTCGCCTACCTATTCTGCTTTTAACAAAAAGTCTATAACCTTTAATTTGATACTCCCCTACAAAGTCACGAGTTTCAGTGCTAAGCCAAGATTCATTTATCGCAATTATATCATAGTCTTTACAAGCAATTAAAGAAAAAAATTCGTTTATTTTATTTCGTAGGCTACGAGCATTTAAGGATAGAACCTTCAAATTGTTTGTAATTGCGACAACTTCGCGAGGGCAGTGGAAATTTATGGAATTTACGCTGGGACCGTTCGAGTTACGGCAGCCTGAAAAGAAGAGACAGTATTATGAAATAGTCTTCCTAAACGCGCAGCTCCTACGCCATTAAGATGAAGTCCATCTCCGAGGAACAAGTCCCTCCTGCCGTAGAAACTGTTCCAAAAATTCGCAAAATGCACTCCTTCCTGTTGGCAAAGAGACTTTAGGTTATTGTTATAGGTCGCCTTGCTGTAGAAATCGTTACGATGGATAATTCGAGGAAGTATACCTGTTAAAACAATCTTATTAGTTTTTTCCTTTAATCGCTCTAGTAAGTCCCTGTACCTAGCCAGCAGTTCTTCCGATCTAGAATTTAAAACGTTATTAGTACCGACATGCATGAATAACATACGTTGTGTCCTCGGAGGTACCATCTATAAATTGGTCAACACTATTAGTTATATCCTCCACCCTTGCACCAGGGTAGCAGTAACGGCGCCTACGACGAGGGTTTCTCCCACAGAATTCCTCGAGCTGTCCTCGAACAATGGAATCGCCAACGAGTCGTATTTCCGGTTCATCATCATTTTCAAAACCTAAAACAGAAAATTTATTGTTTGTTATTACTGGTAGACATGTCTTAGGTTTTCTCAATGGGTACCCTGGGTAACCTAGTGGTTAAGAAACTGGGCTGCTGGTGAGGCGTGGTTCGGATTCTACGGTAAACTGTAGGCGACAAGTGACAAACTTGACCTTCGTCAGAATGGGCAATTGGGGCGGAAGCAAAACCAAGGTTAACCAAGGATATAAATATATACAGGGTGGGCCGTAAGTTTCCATACATAGGAAAAATTAAACGTTTGTTTTTATGTTTCAGATACCCTAAGAATATGCGTTTGACGTAAGATCTTGTTTACTGATGAAGCAAATTTTTACGTCAATGGAGAGGTTAATCGGCAAAACATACGTTATTGGAGTAATGCTAACCCTAACTGGCTGAGTCCGACGAAGATGCAAGGTGCCGGTAAAGTGATGGTGTGGGCCGGGATATGGGGTGACAGAATTATTGGACCAATTTTTGTCAGTGGAAATCTTAATGCCGAAAGGTATCTTAACATGTTGCAAGAAGAGATTTTCCCATCCCTGCTAAACGAGGAAGGTAACTTCCCAGTTTACTTCCAGCAAGATGGAGCTCCACCTCATTATGGTCTTCACGTACGTCGGTATTTGGATCAGCAGTTTCCGGATGCTTGGATTGGTCGGCGTGGTCCTGTGGAGTGGCCTCCCAGATCCCCAGATCTCACCCCCCTTGATTTCTATCTTTGGGGGCACTTGAAGGCCATGGTGTATCAGGAAAAGATACGAGACATAAATCATCTAAAGGAACGTATCACCAACGCCATTACAAGCATAACGTCAACTGTGCTAATGCGTGTTCATCAACAGTGGGGAACACGTATTGAAATGTGTTTTCAAAACAATGGCAACCATGTAGAGCATATTATATAAATAAAAATGGTTGTCCATAAAAAAATGTTTAGTTTTCCTATGTATGGAAACTTACGGCCCACCCTGTATATCTTTTTACTTTTTCCTGTTGAATCTGAAAACATCTAATTTTTTTTTTAATTTTCCTAAATTCTAATCGAAAAATGTAATTTTGTATTCGAAAATGAAGTATTAAATTCAGGAAATGCAATTTCGTTTCAAAAATATTTACTCACAATTTGCAAAAAAAAATAAAATAAAAATAAAACATCAACTACACTTAATTTGTTAATTTCAAGATGAACTTTGATCATGGTTTAATATTAGGCGTTCTAAAGATTAAATATTATCTGCCTTTGATATTTCTGAAGTCGAAAGTTTCCTTAATTATGTTTTGGATTGGTTAAATTTTATCGAACGATAGAAAAAGAAAGGTACTCTCTAATTTGCGTCTTCTTTCTTCAAAGGATGCAAACTATTATGTAATTAAAGAAGTACCTAAAGCAGTGGTACTCATTGGGCAGCTCGCGAGCCAAATGTATGATATATAGCGCATTTGGCTCGCGAGCCGCGCAATGAGTACCACTGACCTAAAGGCTAGATAGTTCCCTTTTTTGGTTGAGACAAAAATGTTGAAAAGATATGAAAAAATGGCGAAATTACGGGTCCTAGTTTCGAATTTAGTTTTGAGAGTCGAAATATTTTTAAAATGTTGAAATACTTAATCTTTGTTCGAATTTGCAAAGTGGATTTATGAAATTATGAAATAATTATTAACGTTATGAAATTATGTTCACTGGCCAGTTTAGGCACCTTTTATTGAAACTACAGAAACTTTGCCAGTTTTAAATAAAAAGAAATAAAATTCAGTTGGCAAAACTGTATATAAAGTAAGATTACAAAAACTCCCAGAAAAGGCAATTTCCCTCCCCTTCTACAGTAGTAGCTTCAATTCATACAACCTCGATAACCTTGAGAGAGATGAGTCTCGGGATGCAAAGTCTTCTCCATCTATAAATGATGCACCGGAATACATCAAAATTCCGACACATTTACGGCTAAAGCTGTAGATGTGTTGGAAGGATAATCTAACATGAAGATACCTACATCCTGTACTGATCAGGATGGTGCTCACTTCGTTTCAGAATAGGGTTCGCAGGAGGAAACCCCGGAGACCTCGAAGGTTTATGCTGTGACTCAACAAATGGACAAAGGTTGGACACTCGTTCATAATAGAAGGCGGACAAGGAATGCGAACAGGGTGCCCAAGCTGGTCACGTCGTTTTCTGATGCACACCTAAATATTTTTACATATAAGTTGCATATCAGTTACACCTTTTAACTTGTTAACATTTATGTAACACTGAAATTACTGTGTAACAACAGCATAGCTTTTCCAACCGTAACAAAATATTTGTTCCGTAACTTTTTGTGGTTAAAAATGTAAGACCATTATCTATTATTTTGTTTGGTAAAAATTCCGTAACTTTTTGCTTGATTTTTATTCCTCCTAACTGCGTAACTTAGGCATAACATATTTAAAAAACCGGATCGCCTGAAGATCAGGGCCCCCATGCATTCTTGTATTTTGCTTTACAGTACCAAATATAATAATAAATTAAATTAAATGCCCGGTTAGGTCAACTGTACACCCCTGACGATTGGTTAGGTTAAGTCGTGATATTTTCCTTAGTTTTAACGAAGATATCGTTTGGTAATTGAGGCTGGGGGCCCTGATCTTCAGGTGATCCTTTGAATCTTATGTTTTGCGATTAAATATAAATATAAACCTGTTTAACTTATGTGTTACCTTCGAGTTTTAACACTAAAGGTTTAAATGTCTGGCATAAGGCAAAATAAAGGAGGCGCTTAAAAGGATGTATGAAGAGTATTTCAAGGAAATTCATTTCAGGACTGTTTAGTTTATAAGTAGAGGTGCGCAGGATAAGTACTCTTCAGAAATGAATTTAAAACAGGTTGATTATAACTTACATTATTATGTAATATAATGATTGGGTTGCTTAACCTCCTTCGCAACATCTAAGGTCATATAACGGAAGGGCCCTACAGGCTACAGCTTTACGTGGGATCCGAACCACGGTTTACTACACAATCTGAACGCAGGGGGTGACGCCGTGACGGTCTCCCATCCAACTACTCTCCAGACCCAATTTTGATTAACTTTGCTGATCGGCGGGAAGCGTTGCTACAACTTTGATCGCGATGTAGCCGTTACATTATTATTAATTATCAAGTATTAAAGTGTTGTTAGATTAACATATAAAAAAGTTTAACGCAGTCGAACAAATTATGACTAAAGTAGTAAAAGGATAGTGAAGTTTCATTATTTATAAATTTGAGTATGAATTAATATGAATTTGGAAAATTTTTATGTAATATTGTGAAATTTCATAATATAAACGGTTTCAACGGTATATTTTCAAAGTTTTCTTCTTAGGAAGTATTTCCCGGTTCATGACTAAAGTCCTGAAAAGTAATTTTTGTTCCTTTACGATCATACGTAGGTCATATTGCAACATTATTATTATATTAAATACGTTAAATGTTCAGAAACAGATGGCGAGAGAAACAATTTGTAGCCTTCAATGTGTTAATAATTATATTTTCATTTGTAGCAGTGGGTGGGTTCCGAATCACGAGTCGCTATATCATCTGAACGCAAGGGACAGTTACCTATCCAACGATTGAACAGATCCAAAGTCGCTTATCCTCGCTGACCTAACCCGAAACGGGTTACGTCGTTGCCAGTATCGTAACATCACTTGCCGTCGATCAGCGAAGTAAAGCGACATTGGGTTTGGAGAGTAGTTGGATGGTAGACGTCCTCTGCGTCCGGATTGTGTAGCGATCCGTGGTTCGGATTCCACGTAAAGTTGTAGGTCCCATCCGTCATATGAAGGAGGTTAAACAACCCAATCTAAACAACAACAATATCTAACCGGAAAGAGTTGGTTCGGATCCCACGTAAAGCTATAGGCCCCTTCCGTTATATGACCTTAGATGTTGCGGCGGAGGTTAAGCAACCCAATCATTATACGACATGGCCACATAATCCTTTTAATATGGATGTATGGCCGGAAAGCATATGCCTACATTACAGTAGGTTTAACTACAGAAATGTAAGAGGTAATTCTAGGTTTAATAACGAGACTCAGTATAATAGTAAGAGAATTAGTAAATTCCTAGTTAAGTTTCTGCTTTAGCCTTACAAATGACAAAATAATAAAAATAGTCTTATTATGTACGATTAGTAAGAAATCCCTCTAATGATGTAAATGACATTTGTAATAGGACCGACTTAATGTTAATACTGCTCAACTGGCAGTTTTGACTAAATAACTATTCATTGTTAGGAACTGCAAAGTAATTTAATCTGGATGTCAGGGAAATGGACCGAAGTAGTGACCTCTTCCTACTACTACTATACTACTACTACTACTACTACTACTACTAATAATAATAATAATAATAATAATAAAGTGTTAATACAGGAACATTGGCTCATCAAATAAGGATCACATTTCATGTCCGAAATCAACAATAAATTTTTGTATAATGCATTATACCCAGTTGATTTTTCTAACGATTTATTTTTTAGGAAGCCGATGGAACAGTTGGATTTCCTTTCAGGAAAAATCTTATTAAATTTATAAAATTTCTACCAAGTGTAAATGATAGAATGTTCGCAGTAGAACGAATGTAAAAGGAGAATGTATTTTAATTTTAATTATCTTCTATAATCCATACTATGACACACGTATCCACTTGGATGAATATGTTGATTTCTATATGAAAGTAAAGTACGCAGTCATGATTCTCGCTACTCTGTTATAATTGGAAGCTTCAACGCGGAGGTGACTTCTGAATTATTCATTGAATTACGTAATATGAACCAGCAGATATGAGCATATATTTTATAACTCTTTATTTACCATACTGAAATGATGATACGCCAAAGTTATTCCGTCTTTGTGTTGAGTATTTGTATTGAAGTTCAATAAAAATGGATGAAAGGTCTTGATGTTATGAAGATATTTTATTACCCCACTTCAGAGACTTTATTCCACTCACCTCTGAAGAGAGTAAAAACTTTAAACTTGGTTCTGATAATCTTTGAACAACATTTTATAAATATTGCTTTCAGATATTTTGCTTTGAAGGAGAATTTGTTAAAATAAGAAGAGAAAAAAAGTGGTAATTCTCACCCTATCACTCACCACGTTCTCCCTATCCTACGAAGTTTTTTGAAAATATGTCGTTCGAAGTGTTCATTATTATATATATATAGGAGGAGGGGCCCAGAGGATGGGCGACAAGCTTGACCTTCGTGAAATGAGGAATCATCGCACGGAACATTTGAAAGGTTGAAAGAAGGCGCGAGCGGTACACAATAATATACATATGGAAAATACTTGAGGGCTCTGTCTCTAACCTCAGAAATGAAATATAAACAAACTGGAATGAGAGAAGAGGCAGATTTTGTACGGTCCCAGCTGCGGTGGGACAAGGAGCCATGAAAACGAGGATGGAAAATACCCTCAGAATACGTGACCCAAAGCTTTTCAATGTTCTTCCAAAAGAAGTGAGGAATCTCCAGCACACCGACCTGAATAACTTCAAGAATCAGCTGGACAGATTCTTGTGCAAAGTGTGCATGCGTGGCTGGCTACGAGGGCAGGAGGAGATCAGACAGCAATTCCGTCCTTCACCAAGTCCCGCAAATGAGGCGGGATGCTGCAGAGGGGTCGACCGCAGGTCGATCCTGAACCGTCGTTCAAACTCAACAAAAGTAATATATATATATTATATATTACGTTTGCTCCTATTCGGTGCTATTTATTTTTTGTATCACTTTCCTCCTACACGGAAAATAGTTACTACTTTGTTGTAGATGTTTCATAAGTTCCGTTTAGGTTAGGTTAGGTCAAGTTAGATTAAGTTAACCTAACCTAACCTAGCCCAAAATAAAATAAAATGAAACAAAACAAAAAACTGGGTGTGTAAAATCCTGAGGTAGCATGAAGTAGTGTTAATTTGGTTTCGAGGTTTTAATTATAATCCTAATACGAGTGAATTCGTAAAAATAATCATTTTATACGATAAAAAAGTGCATTCTCTAAACTTTTTAACGGAATCCTTCCCTACCTTAACTAATCGTAAGCGATTAAAAACTTGAAAAAAATTTAAGATATCACGCGTAGAAGCTAATGTAACTTCAATGACCACCGACGAAAATGTAGGGGGAATTTAGCGATTTATAACCAAGCATAGGGCTATAAATGGCTACTGATTGTGAATGGCAACTGTGTGAATGGCTACTGATTGCAAAACGACGTAATTTAATAATAAGGAGGAACACTAGAGAAATAATAAACATTATTCATTCTTTAATCTATACCAACATTTCGGAATAAACTCGTTCCATCTTCAGGGCTAGAAATAGCCAATTATAGTTGGAATACAAATACGTTAGGTTAGAGTAACTTCTACATTAAAACTTAAAATTCAAAATTTTATGTGGTGTTGGCGAAGTCGAATATAAAAATATTTAAATTACAAAATTTAAAATAAAAACAATAGATACATACGTCAATTAAAACAACTCATCAGAATTAAGATCTAGTTTTAACTTGTAAATGCATAGATTCCATAATTTTAAGCTTGAGACCTGAATTACTGTTAGCGAGTAGACTGAAATTTGACTGAGACATCGGGTGGTTGTTGTTGTTGTTGTTGTTGGTTAGCCGATCAGCCCACCCTGATCGAGCAAGCCGGCGGCACGCAGGTAACCAGATCGCCCTCTCCGGAGTGGACCACAGGTTCAGCGCACTAGTGACGTTGTGTTGTGTTCGTTGTTGTGCTAGAGCGGTACAGTCTGTCAAAATGTGTTCAATTGTTTGTGGTGTGTGGTGGCACAGGTGGCAGGTGTCGTCTGTGGAGTTGTCTAGTCTGTGTTTATATGTCTTTAAGTTGGGGGTGATGTCCACATCGGAATCGTGCTAAGTTAACTCGATCCGATCTGCTCAGGCTGGTCTCTGACCTGTCAATGGGTGGCGGCTTCGCACCGAGGACCGCATTCGAACCGAGTCGTGTCAGTGCATTGTGCGTTAGGTGGGTGTGTATGTGTTTTCTGTACTTTGTGATTTCTGTGGGGCGTGGTATGGAATAGAGTACTTGGTTATAATGTTTCTCTGGTGTTACCTTAATGGTGCGAGGTGTTGGTGCATGATTGTACATGTGTTCCCCTCATGTATAAATGTTCCCTAACTTTCAGTATTTTTGTTTCTGTGTACAGGTGTTCTATTGGTGTTGTTTGAGTGCATCCTGTAATGATACGAAGTGCGTTGTTTTGTATTGTCTGTAAGGTGTTTATGTGTGTGTTTGAGATAATGGGTGCCCAGCATGGGCTAGCATAGTCCATAACTGAGCGAATATATTGTTTGTATATAAGTGATGTTGTTTCCTGTTGGTGTCCAAAGTTTGTGCCTGTTAGTACCCTAAGCGCGTTAAGTCTTGAGGTACATTTGTTTTTAATGTCCGGAATGTGGTTTGCAAAAGATAATGATGTGTTGTCTGTGACCCCAAGTATTTTGGTCCCGTGAGTGTGTGGAATGTTGGTGTTGGTTAGTGTAATCTGAGGAGTTATCTTGTGTTCTTTTGTGTTGCTTGTTAGCAAGGTGATGGTTGATTTTGTGGGCGCTACTTTGAGTCTATTGTGTGTGAGCCAGTCTTGTATACTGTTTATGTATGTTTGTAGGTTATTTGTAGCGGTGTCGATGTTGTTGTGGGTGGATGGTAGAGTGATATCATCTGCATATGATGATAAGGTAAGTTTGTTTTCTATGGGTGTTGGAATGTCATGCATGTATAAGTTGAAGTGTTGGTGAGAGAACAGAGCCTTGAGGGACCCCCGTTCGGAAAAAGCTTGTTTTTGGATGACTTGCCATTAAATGTGACATGTGAGTATCTTCCTGAGAGATAGTTGCTCAGCCACCTTTTGGTGTTATTGTGCATGTTTGTGTTGAGTATTTTGTTTATGAGAGGGAAGCGTGGGATAGCATCAAATGCTTTACTAATGTCTATTGTTGCTAATAGTGTACGTTGAGTTGGTCGTCTGGAGTTGATGCCATCCATGATGTGCTGCGTGAGGTTAGTGAGTAATGTCGTGGTTGAGTGGTGAGGTCAGAATCCATGTTGAGTAGGCGATAGTGGAGTGTGTGGGTTGGTGATTTGTAAGATTAGTCTTTCTGTTACTTTGGAAGGTGGGCATAGTAAAGTAATGGGTCTATAGGAAGCTGGTTCTGTTGGATTTTTGTTTGGTTTGAGTAGTGTAATAATTTTACCTTGTTTCCATATGTCAGGAATAATACAGTGTTGGTATGAATATGTGCTGATATTTGTGAGAGCTAGTATTCCTTGTGGGGCCAAGTGTTTAAGGTGTATGTTAGATATGTTGTCTGATCCAGTAGCCTTCGAATTCTTAATGTTTTTGATGATCTTGGTGGTCTGGTCTGTATTGAAGGATGTAATGGTCGTGTCGAGTCTGTAGGTTTTTTTGTGTCTGGCTGTTTGTCTGTCTGGGTGTTTCTGGTTGTTGTCTCTGTTTAAGTGACTTATCTTTGCGTAGTGATTAACTAGAATGTTAGCTTGTTGTGTGTATGTTGGGATATTATTTTGGCTGCGACAGATAGCCGCATGTGAGGTGTGAATGCCGCTGTTAGAGTGGGTAATGCTGTTTATAGTCTTGTATAGCCTGGATGTATCTGTGGAGTGGTTTAGTGTTGTTATGAATTCCCTGAATGTTTCTGTTTGTTTTTCTTTGAGTTTGTTGTTTATTTCTGTGTTGAACTGTTGTATCTGCTGTTTTATGGCTTCTGTGTGTGGTGTTTGTGTGTTATATTTGAGGTTGTTACGTTGCCTTATGAAGTGGGCTATTTCTCTAGTGTAATTTGGGTTGTATTTCTTAATGTTGCCCTTGGGTATGTATTTGTTTGCATTATTGATAATCTGATTAAATGTCTTGAGTGTTGTATTGATGTTTATGATGGGTGTGCTGTTTAATGTGGTGAATTGTTCCTCAGTCTGTATTTTGAACTGTTCCCAATCAGCTTTCTTGTAATTTCTGTAAGTGTGCCTAAGGCTGTTGGGGCAGAGTGTAGAATGTGTTGTAATGATGATGGGCAGGTGGTCTGATGACAGTTGTTTTTCTGTTCTCCATTGTGTATGTGTTGCTAGTGAGGGGGAACAGAACGTTATGTCTGGGGGGGAGTTTGAGTATCCTGCTTGATGTGGTATGTGTGTATGTTCTTCTGTATTGTTAAGAATGAAGAGGCTGTTTAGTTGTGTGGCTATGTTGGCGCCTCTGGTGTTGTTTTGGTTGTGCAGGTACCAACTAGTGTTTGGCGTTGAAGTCTCCTCCTAAGATGACATTAGTGAGAGAGGCAAGATTGTGTAACTGTGGATTGTTATTGGCTGGCACCTGAGGTGAACTATCTGGTGGGATGTAAATGTTGATTAGTGTGGTGTTGTGTTTTGCGCGTGTTTTAATGTTAACTGCCTGTATTTCTATCGTGTTATCTGCTTGGATTGTGTTTGTAATGTTTTGGGTAGCATCAGTGTAGCTAATGCTTTTACGTATGTAAGTGATGAGTCCACCCCCGTACCCCCAGTACGATCTTGACGGATCGCCGTGAAGTCAGGGATGGTGGGTGTTTTGTGTGTGCGTTTTAGTTTGTTTCTTGTATAAGTGCTATGTGAATGTTTTGTTTGTGTACGAATTCCCGAAGCTGCATGATTTTGTTTGTGAGGGCATCTACGTTGTACTGTAATATGTTAATATTATACTTCTGTATGTGTCTCATGGTGCTATTGTGTCTATGTCTTTGTGTATGGTGACATGTGTAAGTTGTAGTGGGGCCTGGATTAGTCTCAATGTCGCCAGAGAGTAAGAGTAGTTCGGGGAGCACGCAATTGCTCCCTGTAATTGAAAAAATAGCACGCTGAGAATAGGTCCGGCCCCGGGAGCCGATCGGCACTCTGACCGTGCCACGCAACAGGCCGTCGACTGCCAGTCTGGCCAACCGTAGACAGCCCGTTGCACGGAAATTTGAGGAAGTTTGGCCACCAGCGCGTTGATGTTTTGGTTTGACGTCGCTTCTTTGCGTTGACGTGTCCTGCGCTGGAGGATGCAGCCACTGTTTAGAAGCTTCCTCGTCAGCTGCTAACACTTTTTTCACGTTGTTCTTGCTACCTGTTCAGAGGTTTTTTATAAACAAATCTCAGTTTTCTGCTCAAAACGGCTCTTTCTAATTTTTAATTCTTTTCTAATTTTCTCTTTTGACGGTTGTTTTCTTCCGTTTGTAATTTGTAATTTGTAAGTTTGTAATTGTTGAATCATATTGTAATATTCCATATCTTATTATTGTTATATATGTACTGCATATTTTTGTATTCCTCAGATGTTTTCGTGTGATGAGCTTTGTAAGGTTCCGCGATGTAGTCTGATTAGGTTAGATTGGTTAGGTTACGTTATATTTGTTGAAGGGGTGGGGTAAAGTCATAAACGAGTGATTTGCGACTGAAACGGATGTCAAGTTCGAATAAATCACATAGAAATACATGGGAAAAACATGTTTTATATCCAAAAAACTTCCCGGGACGCTTCCTTAAGATTTACGGACCTTGTTTGGGCTTATCACCAAATTTTCGTCGCGCCAGAATTTGTCCCGAAAACAGCGATCATTACTCTTTTCGGCCTATTTGAATATGTCCATATGCCTTTTGGGCTGAGAAACGCAAAGCAGAGTTTCCAGAAATTTATGGACAACATTCCTAAAATAACATACTGCACCCTTTTTTGGGGAAACTCCGCTAACAACGCATTAAATGGTATCTTTGTCATCCAAAAACGAGCAATGAGGTTATTATCTGATGCTGATTTCCTTGATCACTCTAGTGCATTATTTAAAGAGCTGAACCTACTAAAGCTCAACGATATAACCAAACTGGCACATTTTATTTTTATTTACAAGTGTAAGAACAAAATCATTAATTTGCAATGGGTAAATAGATATTTTGTAACTCATCAAGAAATTCACTCGTATCAGACCAAAAATAGATCAAAGCTTGTTATACCTCAATTTAGATTGTCTTCCTCTCAAAAACTACCCATTTTCATTGGATTGAAACTATGGAATAACTTGCATGCCGATCTAAAAAATATTGTGAATGTAAATTTGTTTAAAACCAAGTTGAAATCCCGATTAATAATGGCATACTAACAAAAATCTAGGATTAATATCCACTAATATTGTTTAATATTGTCCATTAATATTGTTTAATGTTGTATTGTTTTAACTATTAATAATACTTATTTATTTATTTTATTAGTAATTAATAACAACTAACTGCTTATTTTTAATAAGAGCCCAGTAAAGCCTAAAGCTTAAGGGCCAAATTAAATTAAATAAATAGTCGAGCTTCAAAATTATTCATGTCATTGTAAACTGAAAAAAATGTATTTATTTTATTATTATTAATAAAGGTTATTCTATATCTATTCTATTACGTATTCTAACGTACGTCACCTCTGTCAGGTTTTTGCACGGCTCGAGGAATATGGAGTCATTATTAACCCAGAACATTTCCGAGCAATCTTGATTTTGTGAAGTCCTAAAACTGGGAGAAAACGTTGTAAAATCCAAATGAGACGTGTACAGCGAGCTCTCGAATAGATGAACTGGAGTCCCACGTCCATACTCTCACCTTCAATACTTCTTTATGTCAAAAGGCTTGAATTTTGTGAGATTCAGAAATAAAGAAAACTTAAGTATTTTACTCATTAACAAACTTCTTTTGGCAAGAAGTCATCATGAATTTGGAATTGTCAGTGTAGGATTCCTACACTGTTTTCGGGAGCTCGCTGTAATTCGCCATCATTTTGGTTTCACTGCGCTGCTTCTCCTTTTCTGGGCTTCACAAAATTGAAGGATTTGGCACAAAGAAGTAATGAGATGGAGAGTATCGACGTAGAACACCATTTTAACTGTTCGGGAGCACGCTGTAACGAGTCTCATTTGGGTTTTACTTGGTTTTCTCTCAGTTTTAGGACTTCACAAAATGAAGATTGCTCGGAAAAGTAAAAATTTTGGTGATGAATAAATGAACTTCACCAAAATTTAATCTAGGAAAGTTTAGTGTTAATAATAATAATAATAATAATAATAATAATAATAATAATAAATTTAAAATTAAGTAAAATTTGTTCACTTTTAAATATCCATTGATGATAGGAAGAGGTTCCGAAACGTTTGTTTATATCCATCCATCCATCGTGTTCTGTCTATCAGGAACGTCCAACTCATGTGTCCCGCCAAAGTGTCCTATCCTGAGCTATCCTTTTCATCTCATGGTAGCTCCTGCCTGCCTTCAAATCATCCAGCATTGTTTTCCCTTTCCTTCCCCTCTGCCTTCTACCTTCATATCTACCCTCTATCACATCCTTCAACAATCCTTCTCCTCTCAACACATGTCCGATCCATTTCTTCTGTCTTTCTCTTATCATCTTAATGAGTCTTCTTTCCTCCCTCACCTGTTGCAGTACTTCCTCATTACTTTGGTGTTCCCTCCAGCTTTTCTGGTTATTAGAAAATCATAAAATTTTATAAAGAAGTGGACTGGTGGCCTTCCTTATCATTAATTCAACAAGTAAACCAAGTCCCAACACGGTTCTACAGTTTCATACACTTTCGTAGAATGAAGAAAGTCAAGTTGGTCAATAAATTTAGAAAAGAATGAAGCCATCGAAAAATTTTTAGCTACTCATCGGAAGCCATAATAGATAAAAAAAAAAAAAAAGTGCCAAGTTGTATTTGAAATTTAACTGCTTCGTGAGCTTCATGTAAAATTTGTGAAGCTGCCATTAAAATTTAAGTGATTCGTGAGTTGTTGTTGTTGTTTAGCCGATCAGCCCACCCCTGATCGAGCAAGCCGGCGGCACGCAGGTAACCAGATCGCCCCTCCGGAGTGGACCACAGGTTCAGCGCACTAGTGACGTTGTGTTGTGTTCGTTGTTGTGCTAGAGCGGTACAGTCTGTCAAATGTGTTCAATTGTTTGTGGTGTGTGGTGGCACAGGTGGCAGGTGTCGTCTGTGGAGTTGTCTAGTCTGTGTTTATATATTTAAGTTGGGGGTGATGTCCACATCGGAATCGTGCTAAGTTAACTCGATCCGATCTGCTCAGGCTGATCTCTGACCTGTAATGGGTGGCGGCTTCGCACCTAGGACCGCATTCGACCGAGTGTGTCAGTGCATTGTGGTTAGGTGGGTGTGTATGTGTTTTCTGTACTTGTGATTCTGTGGGGCGTGGTATGGAATGGAGTATTTGGTTATAATATCTCTCTGGTGTTACCTTAATAGTGCGAGGTGTTGGTGCATGATTGTACATGCAGTGGCAAGGGTGTTGTGGGTTAGTTGTCGCTGCTGCCATGAATTGTGTTCCCCTCATGTCTAAATGTTCCCTAACTTTCAGTATTTTTGTTTCAGTGTGCATGTGTTCTATTGGTGTTGTTTGAGTGCATCCTGTAATGATACGAAGTGCGTTGTTTCGTATTGTCTGTAAGGTGTTTATGTGTGTGTTTGAGATAATGGGTGCCCAGCATGGGCTAGCATAGTCCATAACTGAGCGAATATATTGTTTGTATATGAGTGATGTTGTTTCCTGCTGGTGTCCAAAGTTTGTGCCTGTTAGTACCCTAAGCGTGTTAAGTCTTGACGTACATTTGTTTTTAATGTCCTGAATGTGGTTTGCAAAAGATAATGATGTGTTGTATGTGATCTCAAGTATTTTGGTCCTATGAGTGTGTGGAATGTTGATGTTGTTTAGTGTAAGCTGTGGAATTACCTGGTGTTCTTTTGTGTTGCAGGTGGGTTAACTGTAATTGTTAAACTCTAACTCGCTTAAAATCTATCTATAAATAAAAAAAACTTTGCGCGGTTTTGAGCGGAGTTGAGCGGAGTAACAAATATATCTTTCGCTCAGTCGCCTATTATGATTAGTTGACTCGCGTAAAGTGGGTGGAGCTAATGTCTCTCGCTCAGTCGGTCGTTAGGGTCGGATCTATCAAGATGAGCTGCATTAAAGATCACGAAGTGATCACAAGCCCTACCCGTAGGGTAGGGAGCCGAATGCGTAGCTTGTTTTCTTAAAATAATTTTCATTACAGTTTATGGATCAATGAAAAAAGGCCACCCCTAGCCTTCTTTAGTTAGCTTTATAAGGCTAACTAACGAAAATATAACGACCTAACCTAACCAATCGTCAAGGGCGTACAGTTGACCTAACGATTGGTTAGGTTAGGTCATGATATTTTCGTTAGTTAGCCTTATAAAGCTGACTAAAGAAGGCTGGGGGTGGCTTTCTTTCATTGATCCCAGTTTATTGCTTGCCTATTGTATCCTAACCGTTTCCATGAGCCGAGTGGGAAAATTAGAAAATTTAAGAATTCTCTCCAAAACCGGATACGTGAAGGAGAAACGAGGAAATTTTACTAAAGTTAGTTATTAAATTGGATACAAATTGGATACAAAATAGGCCCTTAGGAATTCTTAGATTCACTTCGCATTCTTTTTAAAATTCAGAAATTTAAAAAGTAAAAATGTAAAATGTGATAAAATCTTGACGTAATTTAACGCATTAGCGTTTTCAGGCTTCGATACAAAGATGTAATGTTAATCCAAACTCTACGGTCTCTACCTAATGTTTTGGAAATTGCTTTATGAGAAACACTTCCCCAATCTTCACGATTTTGCCTTAAACTCTTCAATTCCCATAAGCTCAAAATATACCAAAATTATAAATTCTTGGTGAATTTGTTCTTTGAGGTCCTCCGTTAGGCATGATGAGGGGCGTACACAGCATTTCTTAAAGGGAGGGGGGGGGGCCACACACACACACACACACCATATATATATATATATATATACACACACATACTGTATATATATTGTTTGTGTGTGTGTCAGCTCAAAATTGATGATAATTGATTTGGAATCAAAATGAACTGCATCTTGGAAGGCTTCAGGTGTATTGTATTTCCAATTTATGGGCAAAGAATTAAATTTGCACAAATTAATCGTACGTATAAAGACATATATAAACGTTCCTAAGTCAGCCAAAATTGATTTTGAGTTTTGAGTTAATAACATGTCCTGGTAACCATGAAATAACTGAAATTCCATATGACAGCAAAATTTTTTTGTGGTGAAAGTTGCAAAGTTATCGAATTTTGAAAATTTCTTTTTCAAATATCTTTAATGAGAGTAGTAATAATTTTTACAATGGGGGGCCTATGCCCCCTATGTCCCCCCCTTATGTACGCTACTGGGCATGATAACTGTTAAATATGAAAATATTAAGAATAATTGATTCTCTAAGGATGTCACCCGTAGGTGACAATGGGTAATAGGGATGCAAATTTCAGAAAAACACTGACGCGATACATTTTATTTAACTTTTTCCATTAACAAAACATTTCAATTTTTTTAAATCAAAGAATATATGGTGTAATTCTTAATTTCATAAACATCACAAGTAACAAAAAAAGAAAATGCTTGAAATATATGCTAAAATTTACATGTCGTCTACAGGAGACTGGGAATTCGAAGGTTAAAATGTTCTCGATGTTTGGTAGCATTTACATTTGCGAAAGCGCTTTTCTGTTTTAAAGCATGTGAAATCTAAGACCTATAACCGATTGGAAAACCCTTCTCTTGAGGCCTGTCTTAGACTTTCAATAACCGACAGTGACGTTGATATTCAGTCACTGGTTCAAACGAAACTATTCCCTCAGATTTCTCACTAATTTCTATTAATCCAAAAATTACACTAAGCATTGTAATTTTTAAACTAAGAAAAAACTTGTTCAAAATATGGGTGCTGGTTAAGTATGCGGTCTACCTACGATTGGTTAGGTTTAATCATGATATTTTCGTTAAAACTAACGAAAATATCATGACTAAACCTAACCAATCGTCAAGGGCGATTGACAATGGGATGTAAACAAACAATTAGTAAACAAGATAAGAAGCTATAATTAAAAGGTAGACCGCCGAATTGTAGGTAGACCGCATACTTAACCAGCACCCAAAATATGTTTTTTCTTTCTAATATGGGTACTTGTCGGTTATCTCCCCTCCACCAATTTTGACAGAATATTTTCGTTAAAACTAACGAAAATATCACGACTTAACCTAACCAAAAATATATTTTTATACTTTGTATCTATGCGTCATAGTAAATACTATTCCAGAAACAAACAATGTTATAATTAATATAATAGATCAACTGTACGCCCTTGATAATTGGTTAGTTTAAGTCGTGATATTTTCGTTAGTTTTAATGAAAATATTCTGTCAAAATTGGTGGTTGGGGGGAGATAACCTACAAGTACTCTAATATGTACCTTAATAAATAACAAAACTGTAAAAAGTGTTGTATGTTTTTAATTAATAGAAAACTTCTTTAAAAGTATGTTTTTCTGTATGTACCTTAATAAACAACATAACTATGAGAAGTACAGCTCGAAGAAAAATTATTGGGTGCTGGTTAAGTATGCGATCTACCATCTGAGTTTTGACAGAATATGACGCGTTCGGTGGAGAAGGGGCGAACACCACAAAATTCGAAAAATGAGTTTTTGTCGTATAATTATCCTTTAAAACCTTTGCTTTACCTATGCAAAAAATTAGATGTTAGTCTGCACTCTTTCACGGTAAAATTTAGGTTTTAATGTATCTCAGAGAAATTCACTCCGCATCATTGCTTCACATTGAACACATCTATCTACTTTCTGATCACTCGACAATGCCCTGTGATGCTCAATTTGGCCAAATTGAACAAAATATAAAAAATAATTGCAGCAATATTATTTACACCAAACAACACTCATATACAAACAATATATTCGCTCAGTTATGGACTATGCTAGCCCATGCTGGGCACCCATTATCTCAAACACACACATAAACACCTTACAGACAATACAAAACAACGCACTTCGTATCATTACAGGCTGCACTCAAACAACACCAACAGAACACCTGCACACACAAACAAAAATACTGAAAGTTAGGGAACATTTAGACATGAAGGGAACACAATTCATGGCAGCAGCGACAACTAACCCACAACATCCTTGTCACTACATGTACAATCATGCACCGACACCTCACACCATTAAGGTAACACCAGAGAGACATTATAACAATACTCCATTCCATACCAGGCCCCACAGATATTACACGGTACAGGAAACACACACACACACAGACCTAACCCACAAAGCACTGACACGACTCGGTCCGAATGCGGTCCTAGGTGCGAAGCCGCCACCCATTAACGGGTCAGAGATCAGCCTGAGCAGATCGGATCGAGTTAACTTAGCACGATTCTGATGTGGACATCACCCCAACTTACAGATATATAAACACAGACTAGATAACCCCACAGACGACACCTGCCACCTGTGCCAGGACGCACCACAAACAATTGAACACATTATGACAGACTGTACCACTCTAGCACAACAACGAACACAACACAACACATCACTAGTGCGCTGAACCTCTGGTCCGCTCCGGAGAGGGCGATCGGTTACCTGCGTGCCGCCGGCTTGCTCGATCAGGGTGGGCTGATCGGCTAACCAACAACAACAACAACACCAAAAAAGATTGTTACGGCCATAACTACAGCCGTTTCGCAGCGCTTCCTAGTTGTAGAAATGAAACAGGCTGATTTTCTCGATTTTGACGTCCTAAAAACGTGCATTGTCATTAGGAAATCAACAACTACTAAATTTACAGATGCAAGAAAGTTAATATTTGACTTTCAACACAAAGAAGGCTACGTAATATCTACTGCATACCGCACAACCCCAGATAATAGCCATCCCGTCAGACTGCAGAAAGGGAAAAAATCCTACAGTGTCAGTTTATTCAATCTAGCCCAGCAGACACTGCAACCAAAGTATTCCCAATTGCTGCCAATAACTAAGGAAAAAATAAAAGATCTCAAAGAATTATCAGACCTAATGCCTGCAACTGCAGTGAACTATTATACAAGATTGTTAAAGGAACTGGAAGAAACCGAAACAGTTGAAGCAGGTAATACAACATTCAACGAAGAGGACCAAATAATGGATTACACCAGTTAACATCAGAAGCTATCAATAAATAATATAGTAAAATTTATTGGCGTTTTATTATATCGACATATTACACAACAATATTTTACTCAAATATGTGTTCAAATTCATACAACATTTCAATAACCCGGAAAAATACAAAGGTTTAAAGTTTACAAACTTTAACTGCATTTTGTGGCATAATTCGAAAATGTTGCGTTCGCCCCTTCTCCACCGAACGCGTCAATATAAACTAACGAAAATATCACGACTTAACCTAACCAATTATCAAGGGCGTACAGTTGATCTATTATTAATTATCAGAGCTGGGCATTTGCGGCATATTTTGCGGTACTGCGGTACTTGCGGTACCACCGCACTACCACCCCGGGCCCCCATAACGCAGTACCGCAAAGGATCGCTGAAAGTACCGCAGTACCGCTACCGCATTCAAATTTCCGCGTACCGGTTTGGTACCGGTTTGGTAGTGCAGCAGTACCGCAGTACCGCAATATGCCGCAAGTGCCCAGCTCTGTTAATTATAACATTGTTTGTTTCTGGAATAGTATTTACTATTTACTAATAGATCAACTGTACGCCCTTGATAATTGGTTAGGTTAAGTCGTGATATTTTCGTTAGTTTATATTCTGTCAAAACTCAGATGGTAGACCGCATACTTAACCAGCACCAATTATTGTTTTTATCAGAAAAAGCCTTAATGAAACGTGTAGCCCGTTTGTGATTGGAGAGGTTGGACCATCCTGATTTAACTAACTTATGTGACCTATTTCACAGTATTAAATTATTTAATTATATGTTCCAAGCAGCAAGCACTATTTGAGCACTAAGACTATTTATGAATACATGATTTGATGAAATAGGGGTGTAGCATCACGTGACTAGTATTCCCACACCGTGACCTCATTGGTTAAACAAAAAAAGTCACGTGTTCAGGTAAGATCATATTGAGATCTGTTCTGATGTTTACATGCAAAAAAGTCACCTATCTTTTCTAGGATTTACCTGAGGCCTACTTGGAATTCATATATCTTTCAAACCCTAACTTATGTTTTTCGCTTATGTCAAAATTCGGAGCTATTGAAGAATAGGGACCCCAGCCTTCTTTAGTTAGGCTTATAAAGCTAACTAACGAAAATATCACGACCTAACCTAACCAATCGTTAGGTTAACTGTACGCCCTTGACGATTGGTTAGGTTAGGTCATTATATTTTTGTTAGTTAGCCTTATAAAGCTAACTAAAGAAGGCTGGGGTCCCTATTCTTCAATAGCTCCCAAAATCCTATTACATTTTATATTATTAATAAAACCCCAATTTTGTATACCCAGCATTACATCTGAACCCAGTCAGCCAAAATTCATGAATTTGTATTTAAATCCTACGTGCCTCATGACCTTAAGATAAATATCAACGCATTCGACCTTATAATGACGTACGGCTTACGTTATAATTCGGGAGGACTATATTTAGTTACGCCTCAGAGAGAACGTTAAAAACTCTCATTAACTGAAAATTCTTTGTTCATATCTTTTGTATGAAATTAGTTAGATATAATGCCAACGTGGAGTGCCAAGATATAAATAGGTTTTGGCGAGATATATATGTACAGGGTGATTCAAAAGTCAGGTTACATAGGGAAATACTGTATTATGTAATGATACAGGAGAATAGTCACATCACATGTTCGATATGGCCACCGTTAACGGCAATGCACTTATGCAGCCAGCTAGGAATATCACATCAATGCGCTCCTCCTTCGATAACATCTCATAACTCATTTACCTGCAAAGAAACAGAAAAGCCCTATGTAACCTGACTTTTGAATCACCCTGTAGATATTACTCGCATGATTGCGAGATAACGTAATGAATATATTTTCAATAATTTAGTAAAAATAAAATACACTTTATTAGAGAAAGTTTTATTAACATTTTGATATCCTCCGTAAATATTAATAAACTGTCCGTTAATAAAGTGCTTTTACCTTTACTCAATATTATTTGCAGTTGGCAAAAAGTCTTATTTATAATACAAATGTGTTATAAAACGCTGCGGATGATGCAAGAATTTCGATCATTAATTGAAAATATACAGGGTGCACCAGAAACAAAACATGCGTCCGTACTTTTCCTTTTAAACTCAATAATTTCTTTTAACTTTTGATAAAACTTTAACAAAATAAAATAACGTTATCTGACAACATTTCTTTAAATTTTTAGCACAGTAGCTGAATAGACCTCATTTTAGCACGTAAACAAAAATAGAATGTAAAGATACCGTAAATAGTCAAAATTTCTTTATTATACAACCAAAAATTCCTTTCATCTAAAATTGTTATTAAAATGTCAAACTAAAAATACTGTTCAATATGTTTTTCTCCAACTTCTATTACTTTTCGAAATCTTGGTCTAGAGTGATCTACTGCTGAATCAATGTGGTCTTGTGGGAATTCGGCCCATTATTCAATCAGAACGTCTCTCAGGTGGTTAACATTTCTGATTTTCTTATCGTGATAAACTCGTTCTGACAAGTTTTCCCAAATCCCATAATCAACAGGATTCAAATCAGGACTGTTCGGAGGCCAATTCTCTGGTTCAATAAATTCGGAAACATGTTCATTTGAATAAGCAACAGCCGTATGTGCCCTTGCTCCATCCTGTTGAAAAACAAAATGACCTCCATTTGCCAGAGCACGCATCTCTGGAATCATGCTTGCTAAAAGAACATTTCGATAATATTCGCCATTAACTTTCACACCGGGCTCAATGAAATGAAGAGATGTTTTTCCCAGCTTGGAAACACCGATAGACACCATAATACTTTTGGAAAAGTGGCTCCTTGTTGCATACAGTCTTTCGTCCGAAATGCGATTCTTTAATTGATGGGATTTTGAGTATACTCTGTTGTTCTGAGAGTTCACTGGTGGTTCTACAGTGAATTTTTTTCATCAGTAAAAAATGTTTGACTTGCTTTCATAACTGTGATGCGTCTTAGCATTTTTTTTTGCATTTATGACTTGTTTTTCTTGGTCAGTGGTGCTGATTTTCTGTCCACGTACACGTTTCTATGGTCTAAGTCCGAGGTCTTCTTTTACAATTCGTCTTGCACTAGTTTCTGATATTCCAATCGACTTTCAAATCTACGCTGGAGTCTCGTGAGTGCCTGGCTTATCTTCTTGGCTGAGAATTTGGGAAGAAACTTCTTCAATGTTTTCTTCCGTTCTAACACTCCTTGGACGACCACTACCTTTTTTTCTAACAGTACTGCCTGTAGCATCAATTTTTTTTCAGCAACGTATCCAGTCCGCCAGTGTCAATCCTTTATTGGGGAATCCCGCCAATATTTTGTGCCTTCCATATCTCCTATTGAGCCTATAATGCTTAATAATTATTTTATCTTCATTAAAGAATGGCATTTGAGGGATATGTACGGTAATTTTTTTTATCTGAAAAAAAGAGAGAAAAATTATTTGAATGTGCACTTAGATTTATGGAACTCAAAAATCAAGTTAATAATAAACAACCAAATTTAATCATTCAGTTATAAAAATTGGCTGACTTATTTAAAATTCAATGGTAATTATTGTCTGTAAATTTTGTATAAATCGTCCAAACACATTTTGACTTATTAGGTTACGATCAAGCGCATGTTTTTTTTAGCGGACTCGTTAGATCCTAAAGTAAGATTTTAAGAAGCTTCTAAATCAGTGATTGAAAAGACTTTTAATTATCTGCAAAATTGTTTATTTCAGGAACAAATATCTACGAAATTGTATCATGTTTTGTTCTCCATTTAAAAATTCCTTAAACAATATATTTTGATATACTTTGAGTGTTATACGCGATACATATTTTGTATCAGTAAAAAATTAACTTAAGAATTAAAATTAAAACAAAACAAGGAATACAATTCATAATAATGTTAAATATGACATTTTGTGAGGTATTAAAAGCGAAACTTCAGCATACATTTTCTAGACGAATCAACTGTTTTACTCTAGAATTATTTTAATTAAACTTCAGTAACGCCACGAAAATGCTTTAGAAGGATAAAAAAGCTTTAAAACACATTTTTCATATATAATCCGATGATTTTGGCAGCAAGTTTGCCAAAAATTTGCGAAAGAAACTTAAAGGAAATGATTCATTCTTTCGTTACTATCCGAAGTCTTCTGTTACTATACACATAATCTCTGACCGAAAAATGTAAGTGAATTTTTGGGGTAGCCCCTCCATCCTCCTGCTTTTTGTACACCCCCATACTTATTATTTAATATAAAGTCATAAAAATATTAACGGTGATATCCCAAAACCTCGTAAGCAGCTAGCTACCTCTCCCAAATTTATTTTTAGAATTTTTCTTGTTGGTATATCTCAGACAAAACTTTAGAAGACACTTCTGTTTCTTTTCCATTAAAACAATTATGTTCAAAACGTTCGTAAACGCTTCTTACATTAAATGTTATTAACTTTTAACTTTTATAAAATTGTTTTTGTTCCTTACGAAGGTTTTGAGATATTACTATCGATATGTAAACTATGGAACTAAAAATGCATCAGGAAATGCTGTACGGGTACAGTTATAAACTGTACGCTTTACAGGCCGAAATTTACTAGTTAAATATACTGTAATTATAATAAGATTATTAAAAATTTGGATCACCTGAAGATCAGGGCCCCCATGTATTCTTGTTTTTTGCTTTACAGTACCAAATATAATAATAAATTAAATTGAATGCCTCGTTAGGTCAACTGTACGCCCTTGACGATTAGTTAGGTTAAGTCGTGATATTTTCGTTAGTTTTAACGAAGATATTATTTGGTAATTGAGGCTGGGGGCCCTGATCTACAGGTGATCCAAAAAATTTTATAATAGACTTAAAAAACTAGAGGGAACTTACAGACTAAGACATACTCCGTCATATTTTGAACATTTAAATTAAAATTTTTATATATTTTATAAATCCTACAAATTTTTATGACTTAAAACTGAAGGAACTTACAGACTAGGACATATACTTATATTAGAAGCTAAATACAATGAATAATGAAATTAGTATAAAACTGAAAGGAACTTACACACAGGACATACGCAAATTAAATTCCTCCCACATATGAAAGCTATCTTGCAGACACACACACGGGCTGAGGTAATAAGGTAGAACTACACAAATTACTTATAATATTAGTCACATTTTAACTTGTGGAAGTCTAAGATGATGAAATATTATTTACGAACACCTGAGAAGAGAACTTACTCCAATTGGAGTCTTACATTAATTAAACTTAGTTCAAATTAGAGAAGCCAATTTTTATACCTTTCTTAAAAATATTTTCGGATCTTTTCCGTTTCGGGTCTAGCAGCGAATTTTAATGAAAATCGGTATACTAATGTAATTTTGGTCACTGATTTCAAAAATAACTTTTTTTTTTTTTTTGGAGAAATGAAAAACAAACATGTTAGAATACTTTAAATAATTAATGTGTTTTTAACGAAACTATCGTGACTTAACCTAACCAATCGTCAAGAGCGTACAGTTGATCTAACCGGGCATTCAATTGACCTAACCGGGCATTCAATTGACCTAACTGGGCATTAATTCTTGATTTTTTTCTGCTACTTTTACAGATCTGCCGGGATCCTTCAAAAAACGTATTCTTCGTAAAGTTGCACTTTTCACCGTTTGACCGACGCTTTTGGCAACGAAAGAACTGGGTATTTTTATCAAGGAACACACTTTCCCACACTTAGATCATTTTCTCATAAACAGTAGCAGTTTGTGACTCTGGCTAAATTTAACACAATCCCCTGTACTAGTTTAAGCTAGTTAAAACACATAATTATTTAAAGTGCTCTAACATGTTTGTTTTTCATTTCTCCAAGAAAAGAAAGTTATTTTTGAAATCAGTGTCCAAAACTACATTACTATTCCGATTTTCATTAAAATTTGCTGCTAGTCCCCAAACGGAAAAGACCCAAATTTTCACCAAAAAATTAATAATTTTAAATAATGAACCCTAATTTTAATTTAATTTTAATAATAACATACAATATTAAAAGAAACGGAGACATAATTTTTTGGATCAGCTGAAGATCAGGGCCCCCAGCCTGCGTTAGTTAGCCTTATAAGGCTAACTAACTAAAATATCACGACTTAACCTAACTAATCGTCAAGGGCGTACAATTGACCTAACGATTGGTTAGGTTAAGTCGTAATATTTTCGTTAGTTAGCCTTATAAGGCTAATTAAATAAAGTTGGGGGCCTTGACCTTCGGGTGATCCATTTTTTCATTTATTGCAACGTTTTGTCCTATGTCTTCAAAGAGATTGTGTTTTAAAATGCAGTTTCACTTTAATATATTTGTGTTTAGTTTGAGGGATTTTTATTAGTTCTAAAAATATTAACCCCCACAAGTTAAAATCCAGTCGTAGATCACAACCTTATCATGATATAAATATAGAATGAGAAAGATTATATCTTCATATACTTCTGAATAAATTGAAATTATAGGTATAAGATTTTAACAGATCAACATCGACAGTAAACCGAATATACGTAGATTTGTGAGATTTGGGATAGTTAGTCAGTATCCAAGCCCGCCGACAGACATTGATAGAAATTTTCGGGCCTGAGACAAATTCTATATTCTCTTCTGTCTTCTCTTATGGGAGTGTGCAGGACCCCAGGACTCTCCTGGTACAGGACAAATGTACTGGCTATACTTTTCAAAGGTACTTCGATGAATATATTGTAATACAACCAGATATTTGTTTACAGTTGTTCAAAACACTGGCCCATTCACGAAAATATCAACGTCACTCGAGGAAATAGTGTATATCCTCACATTTCATTACGAGTTGAGACCAGGAACAATATAAAAATATTAGTATTTCTTAAGTAATTTTAATAAAATATCGCTAGTCTTTCTGCGTTTCTGAGTTTAAAGTTTCAATTATTATATTCTAGAATACGTTTCTGATCTCTAAAATGGTCAAATTTTCCATATTGCTTTCCCAACCAACGCTGTTACACCAGACGTTGTGTAACGTCTTTGCAGCAAATTAATTAAAGAATCAGTTTCCCCTAACACACCACACTCACACCAATATATATATATATATATATATATATATATATATATATATATATATATATATATATATATATATATATATATGGGAATGAACTCAGAATGGTTCCCTGAGGTTTTTTATGATACACACAGACCGTGCATGGAACAAGGAACTCTTCTAGGAAAATTAAATCCACTATAGTCCGATGAAGTAATGGTAATTGACAGATACTATAGTTTTTTCTTTTTCATGATGCTAGCCCGACAGAATGGTTCCCTGAGGTTTTTTATGATACACACAGACCGTGCATGGAACAAGGAACTCTTCTAGGAAAATTAAATCCACTATAGTCCGATGAAGTAATGGTAATTGACAGATACTATAGTTTTTTCTTTTTCATGATGCTAGCCCGACGTGGGCAACGGGTCACTCGCAAAGAAGTCCCAAAAATATAGCTCCACTCACCAGCTATCTGCAAAGCAGATAGGATCCAGCTTTGGGACAGGATCTAGGGTTTAAAGCAACCTAGCCCAGCTACATTTAGAACCTCAATATAAGCAAAAGACTCGCTGCCTTCACGTCAGATTTTAGCCAAAAACCAAAACTTAAACCTCAACTGGCAGAATTGAGTGTCCACTTTTCAAGGCACATAACATGTCCGTTTCATGATGGGAATGAACTCAGAATGGTTCCCTGAGGTTTATGATACACACAGACCGTGCATGGAACTCTTTGCGAGTGACCCGTTGCCCACGTCGGGCTAGCATCATGAAAAAGAAAAACTATAGTATTTGTCATTTACCATTACTTATTCGGACTATAGTGGATTTAATTTTCCTAGAAGAGTTCCCTGTTCCACGCACGCTCTGTGTGTATCATATATATATATATGTATATATATATATATATATATATATATATATATATATATATATATATATATATATATATACATATATATATATACACACACACACACATATTTCTTCCTGGACACATTATTACAGAAATAAATAAAAACGTGGTGAAAAGAAAGAACGGAGGAACAAAGGCGTGTGGTTTTAATATAAAAAAACACTCATTGTCACATAAATAAAGAATAGAGCTTTCCTGTCATTTTTTTTTGCCATCCACAATCAAAGCGAGGAAAACAAAAACAACAAAATGAGAATGATGTCAGAGATTTCGGATTACAAGAGATTTTGTCATTTCCACTATGTCATTTGGAAATGTTTCACAAAGATTATATATATATATATATATATATATATATATATATATATAATATATATATATGTGTGTGTGTGTGTGTGTG
Source organism: Bathynomus jamesi (assembly GCA_023014485.1). Taxonomy (NCBI): domain Eukaryota; kingdom Metazoa; phylum Arthropoda; class Malacostraca; order Isopoda; family Cirolanidae; genus Bathynomus; species Bathynomus jamesi. The sequence goes on along the minus strand of JAJOZX010010677.1, from coordinate 31,645 downwards.
TGTGTGTGTGTGTATGAGGAAGCTATATTTAGAATGAGATTTGTAAATTAAAAATATATAATTAATAGGGTGGGTATAGTTTAAGGTATGTTGATAGAGTGGGTATAGTTTAAGGTATGTTGATAGAGTGGGTATAGTTTAAGGTAGTAAAATTAAGGCTTTTGTGGTTCGGAACCCACGTAAAATTGTAGGTCCCCTCCGCTACCACGGAGGACATGCGCAATACATAATTATAAACACAGTTAGGTAGACCAGCCATGAGTGGATCCTAGGGTCTTTGTTGGTCTGAAACATTGTAACATTATAACAATACTCAGAATTTTGTAACTAATTAAGATCCCAATTTAAAATTGAAAACTCTATTAATTTTATTATAAAAAGATACGTGTCTTTCAAAATATTTTTGTTTATGAAATTTTACTTTGAGGAAGATTCCTCATAAAAGGTTACGTGAAAATGAGAATATTTATTTGTTTTACAAGACTCTGCCTTTGATTGTTTTCTTACCTGCGAACAAATTAAGGATGAAGAACTTTCAGACGTCGCAGCCAACTTTTGCCATTTGAATTTTGCTCATTTGACCCCTGTCACGTTGAATGTTGAAGGTTCTAACTTGTTTTGTAAATATATAAAAATACTAGGGGCACTCGATATATTCTGCCCCACCCTTTTTTCTTAGCTAAATAATAGGCCATGAGGCTGAAATGTCTTTTGGGCCGTAAGTTTGAACTTTCTGCGCTTCACATAACCGGATTTTTCCACTTTGAACCCTCTGACAGTGATGTGTGTCGTAAACAGAGCTGTTATCGAGTTCTTAACCGCAGAGAAGGAAACAGTTGGAAATATTCACAAACGTCTACAAAACGTTTACGGAGATGCTGTTGTTGATTGAAGCGCAGTTGGACGCTGGTCTAAACGTGTGAGATCATTGGAGAGAGGGAGAGCCAGCCTCGATGATGAGCCACGCAGCGATCGCCCGGCATCGGCTGTGACATCCCACACTACTGTATGCAACGTGCTTACAGCGTCATTCGATCAAATCGGCGCGTCACAGACAAGGAGCTATCACTGGAGCTAGGAATTAGTGAAGGAAGTGTGAATACGATAATTCAGCAACTGATATACTCAAAAGTGTGTTCACGGTTTGTTCCTCGCCAACTGACTGAAGATCACAAAGTCCAAAGAAAAGAAATTGCTTCTGAGTCGTTGGTTCGATACGAGACAGAAGGGGATGAGTTCCTTTCACGAATTGTGACAGGGGATGAGACTTGGATACACCACTTTGAACCTGAAACAAAACGCCAATCCATGGAGTGGCATCACGCAGACTCCCCACGCAAGAAAAAGTTCAAAATGGCTCCCTCTGCAGGAAAGGTTATGGCCATCATCTTCTGGGACATGAAAGGGGTGATTCTGGTGGACATTATGAAGAAAGGACAAACAATCAACTTAGAGGCATATATTGCTACCATACAGAGACTCCAGAGACGTATAAAGCGAGTTCGACCGGAGAGAAAACTGGAACACGTCCTTCTTTTGCACGATAATGCAAGACCACACGACAGTTTGCAAACAAGAGAGGCCATCAAAAATGCGCTTCACTGTGTTACCCCACCCTCCATACAGCCCGGATCTGGCACCTTCAAACTTCCATTTGTTTGGGCCAATGAAGGATGGTATTCGTCGAAGAAAGTTTCAGAGTGACGATGAGGTTGTTGAGGAGGCTAAGAGGTGGCTCCAGCGGAACCCAGCGGACTTTTACCAGCAAAGAATAAAGGTCCTTGTTTGAGGTGGAGGAAAGCCGTAGAAAAAGGTGGAGACTCCTATGTGGAAAAATAAAACTTGTAAAAAAGTTATGTAACTGCTTGTGTACAAAATTTCTGGACCTTACGAGTAAACTTGGAAAGAAAAAAAAAGGTGGGGCAAAATATATTGAGTGGCCCTCGTAGAATGCATTTGGAAACAACGAACCACCTACTAAGAAACAATAGTTTTAAGATAATAAACCAAACCAATAACATTTTAGATTTGTGATTGATTGAGTCTCTCTACATTAATAGATGAAACCCAAATGAAATCCTTATGAAATAATAAATGCAATGTTATTTTGGGTTTTTATGGAATATTTTAATTTATGTGCTTTTGTAAGAAGTAACTTGTGTTGTGTGTCATATTAAATTTTTTTGTAATTTTTACATATTATATTAGAAATATTTAGGTTAATACAGCTTAAGCTATGATTGTTTTTGTAGCTACTGAAGATGGAGGTTGAGCTTCCGAAACGTTTAGTCCTTAAATAATTAAAGTGAAAATGTAGAATGAACAACTCACAAGTGTATATATATATATATATATATATATATGCGCCTCGGTGGTGCAGTGGTTAGCGTCGCCGACTACGAATCCATCGGCTGCGGGATCGAGATCCGGTGACGGCAGCCAGCACGGAGCAAAACCTAGCTGTTCATCCTTCCACACAATGAAAAAAGTGGTTGGTAGATAAATGGGTAGTCTGGGTGGCCTAGACGCTGGGCTGTTGGTGGGCGCGGTTCGGATTCCACATTAAACTGTAGTTTTAAGGTGGAGAGAAAAGCTTGGACCTTCGTCAGAATAAACGGCTCTTTCCATTTGGGAGCTAGCAGCGAATTTTAATGAAAATCGGTATACTAATGTAGTTTTGGTCACTGATTTTAAAAATAACTTTCTTTTCTTGGAGAAATGAAAAACAAACATGTTGGAGAACTTTAAATAATTAATGTGTTTTTAACGAAAATATCATAACTTAGCCTAACCAATCGTCAAGGGCGTACAGTTGACCTAACCGGCCATTCAATTGACCTAACCTGGCATTCAATTGACCTAACCGGCATTCAAATGACCTAACTGGGCATTAATTCTTGATTTTTTTCTGCTACTTTTACAGATCTGCCGGGATCCTTCAAAAAACGTATTCTTCGTAAGTTGCACTTTTACCGTTTGACTGACGCTTTTGGCAACGAAAGAACTGGGTATTTTTTATCAAAGGACGCACTTTACCACACTTAGAGCACTTTCTCATAAACGTAGCAGTTTGTGACTCTGGCTAAATTAACACAACCTCTGTAACTAGTTTAAGCTAGTTAAAACACATTAATTATTTAAAGTGCTCTAACTTGTTTGTTTTTCATTTTCCAAAAAAAAGAAAGTTATTTTTGAAATCAGTGACCAAAACTACATTACTATACCGATTTTCATTAAAATTCGCTGCTAGCCCCAAACGGAAAAGGCCCGAATAAACAATTCGGGCGGAAGCAAACATAGGTTTTATATATATATATATATATATATATATATATATTATATGTTAGCGGCAATAAGCGAAACCTGGCATGAAGCTTAAATCCTAGCCAATAAGCCTAATGCCTAGGCAATAAGCTGAGAGCTAAGAATGCATATAAATCATAAGTATAATGCCTATTTATATATATCTATAATAATAATAAATATAACCTAACCTAACTTAACATAATATAAACAGTAAAATGACCATTGTAACTAATGCTATATGCATTCTTAGCTTCCAGCTTATTGCCGCTAACATATATATATACTGTATATATATACATACACATTTCAACTGCAAAGAACACGCAGTATAATTAACGTAAAGAACGACGCTTGTATAGGAGAACATTCCGCGCAAGATGAGGAGGAGAACGAACAAATGAAAAAATGAGGTAATTACGTAGGAGAATTACGACTTCTGATCGAGTGAGGACATGGTGTAGTGGTTATCATATCTGACCGGCAATCGGAAGATCCCGGGTTCGATTCCCGGGTGGTTACCTCATTTTTTCATTTGTTCGTTCTCCCTCCTCATCTTGCGCGGAATGTTCTCCTATACAAGCGTCGGTCTTTACGATATTATATATATATATATATATATATGTGTGTGTGTGTGTGTGTGTGTGTGTGTGTGTGTGCGCGCGCGCGCAATAAAATGTATTTTCTTTTTCTATTTTTACACATTCTTTCTTACTTATTTTCATTCCTTTAAGGATGATTATAATTCACGAATGTGATTTTTCTTCCTTTTTCTTCCTTTTTACAATCTATCTTTTCCTTTTTTTTTTCTTTTTATTTTTTTTTTATTATTTTTTTGTTTCACTTCCAATAAACACTTTAGTGGAAAGTTCGTTAAAAATTCAAGCGTAAATCAGTCTCAGCGGAATGAGGTTAGCAAAGGGTAACTAATTCAAAAATTCTTTTTTTTTTTAAATTTGCTTGAAATATTTTCCCTTTAATTTCGTTATTTCCTACGCTTGATTAAACCTACTTACCAAATTCTCCATTCCATATTTTACATTTTTTCATCGAGTAATATATATATATGTCACGACATAGCTTTATATATATATATATATATATATATTGTGGTGCACCGATTAATCGGTATTGGCACCTTGCATGCCGATTAATCGGCAATACAAGGTATTTTCCTAATCGGCAACATGCCGATTAATCGGCATGCCAGGTGCCGATACCGATTAATCGGTGCACCACTAATATATACGTATATATATATATATATATATATATATTATATTATATATAAAGCTACGTCGTGACCAATGTCGTAACACCACTTCAGGGCTGGACAGTAGTGGATGGGAGACCGTTCTCTGCGTCCAGATTATGTAGTGACCCGCAGTTCGATCCCACGTAAAGCCGTAGGTTCCCTCCATCGTATGACCTTGGATGTTGCAAAGGACGTTAAGCAACACCCATCAAACAACAGTGTGTGTATATATATATATATATATATAATATATATATATATAGGACGGCCCTAAAATCCTGTTGCGATTTTGAATATAAATAAAAATAAATATTGAATATATAAAAAAATAATCATAAAATAAAATTAAGAATAATCCAAAGAAACAACGTGTAAAAAATATCAAATTTCAATATGTCCTCCATCATCACCTTGACAATGTTTCAAACATTCAAACTTGGCAAGAACATCTTGAAGTTCCTAAGAAGTTATGGCGTGTACTCCATGCTTAATTCTTTGTTTAATATCTTCTAAATCTTCGGGTTTAGTTACATAGATGTTAGTTTTAGTTCTTTTCTAAAGGAAACATCTAATGGTCATGGATGGATGACTGGGGAGTTCATGCGATGAGACACAGCGTCCAATCTATCTTCCCCGAAAGTCTCGTCGAGAAAGGTCTGAACACTTACAGCATAATGAGGTGGGGGCTCCATCCTGCTGGCAGATCAAGTTATCCGAAGTATTCCGAGCTACACTTGGAACGAAGAAAATCTGAAGCATCTTCAGATGTAAAGTAGACCTTACTGATAATAGATCGGTCATAGAAAAAGATTGGACCATAAATTTTTCCCGTGTAAGAGCACACCAGACATTAACTTTAGGGGAGTTCCGCTTGTATTCCCTCACCTCATGGAGACTATCTCATCCCCAAATTCGGCTGTTACCATGAGTTATGTTTGTTAACCTTGCCACTGACGTGAAAAGTGGTCAGAATATGCCAATGCAGATGCCATAGTCGCCCTCCAAGCCCAAATGTGCTTAAACTAAGATAGTTTTGTAAAGATAAAGATGAAGCTTACCTCGCCAAACATTATGGACAGTTAACCATGACACCTCAAGTTCAGCGGAAGCACGACGTACATATATATGGGGACCTCGGTCAAAACATTCACGGATATGTTCAACGTCTTCCAGGGCCAAAAATGGCCTTCCGATCGCAATGAATCCTAGGTGAATTGAACCGGTTTTCTTAAGTTTCCCCAGGTACATATATCGTGGTAATTTCGATGGCTTTCCATATTCTTTTCTAAATTTTCTTTGAACTGTTATTACAGATTCATACTTAGCTAATCATAACACTCATCTTGCGGATTACCTGAAGATCAGGGCCCCCAGCCTTCTTTAGTTAGCCTTATAAGGTTAACTAACGAAAATATCACGACCTAACCTAACCAATCGTTAGGTCAATTGTACGCCCTTGACGATTGGTTAGGTTAAGTCGTGATATTTTCGTTAGTTAGCCTTATAAAGCTAACTAAAGAAGGCTGGGGCCTTGATCTTCAGGTGATCCCAATGCCTTCATCTCTATATTTGCCATTTTTGTTTCGTGTCGTTGTATTAATTGTATCAATTCCTTCACGGATGTCATATACTAATTTAATTTTAAAAGCCTGTAGTACTGGCAAAGTTTAAAATAAATTTAGAAGTCTACTCTAAATATTCACGCTTAAATTGTCTTCATATATTCACTATCTGAAAGGCAAACTAAACTCTTCAATGTAATAGAAATTCTTACACTTATTTAGCGGCGAAATTATGGAACAATTTTAGAGCTATTGAAGAATAGGGACCCCAGCCTTCTTTAGTTAGCTTTATAAGGCTAACTAACGATAAATATCATGACCTAACCTAACCAATCGTCAAGGCGTACAGTTAACCTAACGATTGGTTAGGTTAGGTCGTGATATTTTCGTTAGTTAGCCTTATAAGCCTAACTAAAGAAGGCTGGGGTCCCTATTCTTCAATAGCTCCCAAATTTTGGAATAAATTAAAATCAATCAATGCTCTTTCATCTTTTATAAAGCGATTCAAACTTAACAAATTCCAAAGTTACTGAAGACACTCCTTCCTTTCTTTAGTACTGTCATTCTTTATTATTATTAATTTTGAATTTATTGAATAACCTTATTTGCTGAATAACCTTATTTGCCAAATTTGATGTTGTTATCGTTAAAATTCTTATTATCTTTCGAAAAATCTCTCGTATCAGTTTTCGCCGTGCTTCACATTTCATTATTCTTTGTATTAAGCGTTTAATATACTGTAAATATACTGTATGTCCTAGTCTATAAGTTCTTTACAGTTTATACTGGTTTCATTATTCGTTGTATTTAGCTTCTAATATATGTCCTCGGCTGTAAGTTCCCTTTTAGTTTTTTTTTAAGTCTATTATAAAAATTTATATAAATTTTGTAATTACATCTATCGTATAATTAGTCTATTATAAAAATATATAATTATTATTATAACTATATCTACATAGTAGATTTCGAACTGTAAAGTGTGCACGTTTGCAAAAGGCAGTTTACGACTGTATACAGCATCTGTACTTAATAATGAAATTATAATTAACTATGAAAACTGTATATATTTGTAAATAAATAAATAAAAAATAAATAAATTTATTTCTTTTTATTTACATCATTGTTTAATTAGCATTTGGAGGTCATCTGATAATTACATCCACTAATTGTGGAAGTTTTAATTCAGTGTATATACAGATTTTTGTGGGGAAATATTTTATGGGGTTTTTCTATTATTTTACGTGCAACCCTGTGCAGATTATAATTGTATTATTTTTTTTTCAATAGATAGCATTCACAAACGCAAAATAAACGTCGGTTAAACAAAGCTTAGAGAATTAAGAAAGAGGATAAAATTTTTGTTCTGAATATGCTTTGCTTAACCGACTTCTACGTTTGTAGCTTATGCATACGTATCGTATTCTTAAGTCCTTTACTACTTCGCCTGAATTTTTAATGAGAGAAAAATTTTGTCAAGGACATTCGTACCCTGTACCATACTTAATTGTTGATAATTCTTTTATTCTGGTTTTGTAACTTATAATTTGTGTGATGCACAAAGAACGTTGACAAAAGTAAATAGACACCTTCGAATTTTCCATAGTTTTTTATTTGATAATGAAAGTCAATAAATAATAATGGATTTATTGAATCACTATATTTAGAATCGTGTTCCTTTCCCCTGTACATTACATAAAGGTGACACACGTTCTGGCATTCCATTGATAAACTTTACCATTTGTTCTTGTTACTTCTTGAGGAAAATCATCGTGGTGTCTATGTACTTTTCTCAACCTTCTGTATAAACGCGTCTTGTATATTTTAACTTGTATGGCTTATTAATCTTTTCATATGTAATGCAGCTATGGCTTGCTATTTTTCGATCTCTGTTTTAAAAACGTAAAGAGGTTCGCTTTTTAATAATGTGTTTGGTCAAATTTCTCTTGCACGTTAGGTCTTGTAGCGTAAAATGAGACGTACATTTAGTGGTTTAGTAGACCATGTCGAAGCCATGCTGCCCAATTATTCTCGTGTACGTGATACATGTTGTTGAAGAGTCGTTATCTCAAATCTGTTTTTTAACTTATGTTCTGTGCCGTCGGATTTTGCATTAAAAGTCCAATTTCATATATTAATTTAACATTTCTATATTTGGAACTGAATTAATTATAAAATAAAATTAATTATGAAATAAATTTCGTGTACAGGTGTTATTTTTCTAACGTTTGGAATTAAATGTTAAAATTTAACTGTTACCAAAAATGGTAAACTCTTTAACATTCGTGAATGTTGGAGACTTTTAGAGCTTTTGTATTTACCTTTTTTTTGATGTATCAATTATTCACATTTAGTTGGTATAAAGGCAAAATTTGTATCACGACCTCAATTTGCAGACTTATTAAGCGTTCTTTATCGTCCTTACTTATATTTTTCCTTCGTGACTGTATCGATTTATTGCTGAATGAAGGTTATATGTTAATGTTCATAAAATTTATGATGATAGTTACTACGAATGGGGACATTCATATATTTCATTGGTTTATATATATGGCATTGTTTCGTTTGTCTTATTATATCAAGTATTGTATTTTATAAATTAGTGTATCAATAAATTTTCTCGATGTAAATGCCATAAGGCATAAATTACCTGTATTTACTAAATAATTAAATTGCTGCGAAATTTTTATGACTTTTATTTTATGTCCAAAATTGATTATATCAATGTTTACGTTTGAAGATTTAATGAGCTATACAGTAAGTTTGGGTTGGCTGTTTTGTTTTGTTTGGAGATTTAATGAGCTATACAGTAAGTTCGGGTTGGCTGTTTTGTTTTGTTTGGAGATTTAATGAGCTACAGTAAGTTTGGGTTGGCTGTTTTGTTTTGTTTGGAGATTTAATGAGCTATACAGTAAGTTTGGGTTGGCGGTTTTGTTTTGTTTGGAGATTTAATGAGCTATACAGTAAGTTTGGGTTGGCTGTTTTGTTTTGTTTGGAGATGTAATGAGCTATACAGTAAGTTTAGGTTGGCGGTATTTTTAGGTGGATTAATGTAATGATAAAAAACTACAAACTAAGACTACAATTTTTGGATTTGCTTTCTCAAAATTGTAAGATTCTGTGGAAAAGCAATTAAGTTATTCTGAGGTTCTATGATATTAGTCGACCTATCTTCATGATGTTAACTGATGTCTTTGAGGATTATGAACAGTTATGTGTAGAGTTTGAAGTTGTTTAATTGATCATGGCAGCGCTATTTGCGAAGACAAAAGATGAAAAGATCAATTTGTGAAAGCATCTCTCGGAGACAAAGTGAAGATGAACATGTCCTCCGACAAACGATTACAAAACTGAAAGGACAAAGTTGAATACGGCTGGTTCAGATTTTTGTTGCGAGCTCTTGATGAGTTTACAGCGAACTACCGTGACACGGTACGCATGCGAACTCTGGTAATAGTCGGCCCAAGAGAATGCTGAACCTGGAACTTAGCATTACCGTCCTAATTGCGGGTGAGAGGTGAATTGATTGTAAAATAATTTATACCTATAAATAGGCAGGATTGAGCCCTTTCGCCATCACACTGTTGTAGATGTTGCAGCAGTGATGGTAAACAAAAACTGACATAATTAAATGTACTCTGAAGGTAAAGAATACTGTAAACAAAGCTAATTCACAAATATATGTAAATTGTGTCTGTCTGATGTTTTATTTTTCTCTCTATTATGTTCGCTCTGGTCAATAACCTTCGAAATTTTATATTTTACTTTCGCTCTGAAAGAGAAATCCTTATTTGAAAATGGAAAACCAAAAAATTTAATGAAAAATATTGTTAAAATAGAATGCAGAATAATATATATATTTTTTGTTGCAGTCATTTTAAAGAAAAATTTGTCCTCCATTGTGTAACTATGTAATAGATTGGCTTTTTTTTTACAGAAATTGTTGAATTTTTTTTTGCTTCATTATCTTAAAACATGCTATTTTATAAACTACTACTACTACTACTACTACTACTACTACTACTACCATATATTTAAGTATAAAATTAAAAGAAGACGACACTATCCTCAAATAAATTTTCATTTCGTCTTTGCTTGCAAATAACGGAACATTAAAAGTATATAAAAAAGCAAAGAACAACTTTCGAAAGCTTTAATATCATCGAATGTCTATTTATTCAATTGTATTAGCTACTTATATGGGCACTGCACTTCTCCAACACAAAATTAGAGTCGATCAATAAGAAGGTAAGTCATCTCGAACAAACTAACATTTAAACAAACAAACCAAATAAACATTATTATTATCATTAATGACGATTTTCTTACTGTTGTATGAGGCGCTCGGGCGAATAGAGGAGAATTAACCGAAATGGGATTTTGGTTGATTGGCTCTATTCGCCCGAACGCCTCATATAGTAAGTAAAGTAGTTAAAAAGAATAAATTCTGTACTGTAATATCTATTTGAAATTTTATATATTTAATCAAGTTTAAAATTAAGGGAAACTGTTGTAAAAAAAAAACACTGATGATGGTCAGATGCCCCAAACGTCTAGGAATAATTAACCCTCTAATGCTGAGGGGTTTTTCATGAGATTGAACAAAATTAATTACTCCCCACCTTTCTCCATTACCATTTGCGATTTGAATGTGGGAATTGTAGAGTTGGTAAAAGTTTCCTGGTTTGGGAGAGGATAGAAAAAAAAAGAAGTCTGTGACGCAATTGCGGGTCGGAGGGATATTTTCTATGGAAAATCTAACTTAACCCTTTAAGGCTGGAATTTTTGTAGTGTTAAGTTATGAATGCGTGTATCTGAAACGCTACCAATTTGTACCAGTCGTCCTGAAAGGGTTAAAGTGGGAATCTTACAGTGAGAATGAGAATGGATCGATTTGAGAATTACCTCGTTTGAGGTTCTCTCTCGTTCTCTCGTGGATTTGTCACTCTTGGACAAAGACTGAAATGAAAACGACCGAGAGTGAAAAAGAAATTAGCCTGGTGTTGGCTGGAACAAAACCAATGGAGTGTCATTGAACGCTAAAGGGTTTAATTGAGAAACAAAATTCAATACTGTTTCGTTTTGGCTCTCCTCTTTCAATATATATATATATATATATATATATATGGAACCTTTGTCTTAATTATTACAGTTAATACACAATAATCTCTGAAAGAATTTTATTAAAAAAATCGGATTTCCTTCTTTGAGATGTAATCACCTTTTCCACGAAAGAATTTTATGTTCCTTATTGCTTCTTCTATTATTTCGTCTTTTATTATACACATCTTATACAGTAATATAATATTCTTTATTCTTAATTTGTTTAATTTTCTATATAATTTGGTTCGAACAGAGAGTAACTGCTTTTCAGTTATACGGAAATTGGGAGAAAAATTATTTATAAAGTATGTAACTCGTAGAAAAGACGAATTTTAAAAATTTTGTCATTGGTGAACCATTTTCAAAAATCTTTCTGCAGTGACAGCTTCGTTTTTAAAGGTCAGGTCATTAATCAGATTCTAATATTGTAGTGCCGAGGAATGTCGTGTTTAAATGTACAAGCAGCATGTTTGTCGATACATACATCATTTGTAATTATACCCATCGTGAACGCATATTGATGGGGAATGAATATAATTTCAGATGGATCCTTTAACTCTTAATTCAGATCAGCCAAAACTAAAACCTAACTCATTATTTCTTATGATTTACTTTAGTTTATAACTTCTTGCATTTAAAAGAAATAATCACAGAGGGTTGACAAAAATAAACACACATTTGGTTTTTCCATAGTTTTTTATTTGATAATAAAAGTCTAAATAATAAATTTATTGAATCAATATATTTAGAATCGTGTTGCTTTCACCTTTCCATTATGTAAAGGTGACACACGTTCCGGTATTCCATTGATGATCTTTTCTATTTGACCTTGAGGACAATCATCGTGGTATCTATTTACTTTTGTTAACCCTCTCTATATAAGTGCGTATATATCGGGTGATTACAAATGATCTTCCCGATTTTAAACATTTATTAAGAAAAAATAACAAAGCTACAGCAAAAAGCAAGATATACAAATAAAGAAGAACTCAAAATGTTTTATTTACAAACTATTGAAGTTCAATATGAGCTCCTTTTGTGGTTCTGCAGATATCAAAGCGGTATTCTGTTTCCTTCCATACACTTTGGAACATTTGAAGGAAAGGATACGTGAGGCCGTTAGAAAAGTTCATTATGATATGCTACAAAGTTGTTGCCATTGGGGGAACAAAAACTTCATTTTTGACATAGCTCCAGAGGAAGAAGTCAAGGGGGGGGGTAGATCGGGAGAACGAGCAGGCCAAGGAATGAGCACCCCGACGCCCGATCCAACGATCAGGCAATTGCTCATTCAGGAATGTTGTAACCTCAAATTGGGGCACAAAAGGAGCTCATATTAAACTTCAATAGCCTTTAAATAAAACTTTTTGAGTTCTTCTTTATTTGTATATCTTGCTTTTTGCTGTAGCTTTGTTAGTTTTTTCATAATAAATGTTTAAAATCGGGAAGATCATTTGTAATCACCCGGTATATGCCAGTAATCCAAGATATATTATAAACTAAAAAAATACATTTACTCTAATATCTCAGGCAAGCACCATGCTTTTGAGCGAACTTTGGATATATGGCTATGTTAAAGATAAATTCCCTGTTGATTTGTTTGAATTAAATTACGTTTGGTAAGGTTAAGCATCGACAGATGTCAGCCGACGTTATAGGCATTGGTCTCTTTTGAGAACTGTAATGGATCAAAATTCTAAACGTTTTTAACAATTTAAACACACATGAAATCAGTGTTCGAAGCAAAAAGAAAAAGAGCAAAAAGAAAAATAATTATTTTATTCTCAAATAATCTTATTGTAATTTGTACCATTGTGACCAAAGTGGGATTATTTTCAATAATGACCTTCAAGACAGTATCTTCAATTGGATCGAAAAGAATCTTGATATTAATTGAGGTGAACTTAACTAAATGGCAGTATATTATCAAGCATTCAGTTTAACGAACAACGATTACAGATTTTCTAAGTCAGTACGCTCTCTGTCTGTCTGTCTGTCTCTCTCTCTCTCTCTCTCTCTCTTTATATATATATATATATATATATATATATATATATATACACACACACACACACACTGTGTAGTATAGTGATCACCTTTTATTTATTTTACTTTCTGTTCATTATTTACTCTTCTCTATCGGCTCTCTATTTCATTTATCGTTTGCTTTCTCTACACTCTTTTTCACCTACCGTATAAATTCATGGTAGCCACGCCGAGCCAAGACTATGAAAGTCCGTTACAAAACAAAGGGGGGTTTATTAACACTCTTTTAACACTTTTTATTATTTATTTAACTCCGAAAATGGTTTAAGTAATTTAGGGGGTGCGAGTACGGAATTTTACGATAACATTTTACGTCGGAGAGGAACACAAACAATTAATTAAACTTTACGTTACATGACGCCAACCTTACGCGTAACGCGTTGCCTAGAAGACTCCCTTGTGGGGGTAGTCTGCTCTGTGGGCCTCTGTTCAGGATTGCCAACTCTACCCATTTTAAACAATTTAAATCTAAAAACATACTTTTTCGTAATTCCATAATTATTAGTAAATGATTTACATTAAACATTATCTTAATTAAACAAAAATTAATATTCTTAACTAGGCATTACTACACTCGCATCACCCCCTTGAAAATAAGTTTTTCATTAGGAAAACTTATTAATATCGTTTAACAATTTTAATAAATTTATTCAACAAATTTATATATTTTGCAATTTTTTTTTTTTTTTTTTTTTTTTAACAATTCAAAGTTGATAGACAAGAAATAATTAGAATGACAAATTCCACACATATATTTTGTATCATATTAAAACCGAAACTTTATAATTTTCACATTTGCATAAAATAACATTTCACACTAATAATTAAATTACAACCTGTAACTAATCTATACATGCCAAAAAAAAATAACGGAAAATTTTCTTACAGTGGCTACACAAATCTCAAGTTCACAATCTATTCCGATTCTCATCAAAGATCGCTTTACATTTGAAACAATTATTTGTATAGTTATACAGTTACTATCAGGGCGACATAGAAAAAATAAGAAAAAGTTTACATAAAATACTGACCAAGAGCGCACATACTACTTCACGAAAAACACAACAAATATGGGCAATAATCGCACCCTTTCACTTATAATTTCATTACATAATAATCAGTACATTAATTTGCTGGACGTTGTTTAGATAATTTTCAATCGCAGCTCTCCTGCTCACTTCGCTAGAATGCAAGGGATTGCATCAATCAACATGCAACAGGGCAGCACGCTATAATGGTTCCGCTCTCTCTCCAATGGCGAAAAAAAAACAAGAGACGTCCAATTCTAAAAGGATCAGGGGGGGGATATACTGAAAGCGGGACCACGCGCTGGAATTGGACGGAATTTGCAATTCTAGAAGTCGATGAAGAAACTCGCCTTGTCTCATCTCCACTTTTGTCGGTGAACGCTGCTCTTCCTACGTCCAGCTGAAAGACTCTTCTACTGGCAACAATCAAACGATCACTCCGCCGTAGGCCGTTTCCCAACGAACCTACTGTATGTCTGTATGGACAGTACAGTCGTAGACACCCGTTCAAGCTCACGTGGCTTGCCTACCGCGTGCTAAACACATATTTAGCGAAGCATTCGAGCAGCGTGACCAGCTACTGCCCGAAAAATACCAGTAGACCATCTTCGATCGAAACTTTCGTGTGCCAAGACCCTGCACACGTAAATTTCTCTTCTCTTCCGAAACTGTCCTGCGCCAAGTCCCTGCGCATTCGGTTCCTCTCTTCTATCTCTTCTCTTCCGAAACCATCCTGCGCCAAGTCCCTGCGCAGTTGGTTTCTCTTCTCTCTCTTCATTGGTGATCGATCACCTATCCGGTCGACTAAACTCACTGGATGGAACTCGGATTCAACTTGGTTGCCTCCAAACCGAGCCTTTGAAATTTTGAAAAAAAAGTTTATTCGAAACGTGTTTCTGTACTGCTTATCATTTATTTAATTTATCGAATTTTCTCGACAGTTCACTTCGAAACAATAACTACACATTTGCTCTGGCCAAATTCACGGAAAAAAAAACAAATCTAAAATTTCGCAAAAATTTAATCAATCTAGCTACCAATAAGGTCACTTATGGCAGTTACAGCGGAGAAGATAAAAAAGTCATAAAACGCACGAAACAAAATTGTACAGTATAAATATAAAAGCGCCCATACATAGTAACTGTTAGTATAATTTAAGAACTATTATTGTTCAAACTACGTCAGAAATCACATCAATACTTTTAAATACAAAAGACAAAAATGAACCCCAGAAACTTCATGTCATCCATTCTCTGACAATCATGAACCCTCTTGCCCTTTGAGGAGGAGCACACAAAGACGCCACAAAAACGTTACTGGCTATCTAGAAGGCTCCATTTCCGAGTGTACACTTGAGCCAATGTTTCAAATGCATTAGTTAACTCCGACTGAAGGTTTAAACAATAATAATTTTCCAAAACAGTTATTAAAAAGTAAAAAAAATTAAATATTACTACCAAAAATTATTTTAATACAGTAATTCCAACTTGAAACGTCAAATTTCATATGAATTGAACTCGCAATTCGCAAATTACATCTGAGAGACAACTCTCTCCTTCAACAGAAACCCCAGTATGGTTTGCAAATCACAAAAATCCCAGTAATTTATCGTTTCCAAGTGAAACTAAAAATTTGCATAGTTATACTAAATAAGAATAGATAATATGCACTCAAAAATACACGTAACCTACTGTAAACAAACAAAACATTGCCTAATTGAGAGCGGTCGCTTTGTTTGTAAGCGAACCTCTATACAAATATCCCTACGTAACCGAATGAAACTGCATTATATCCTGACATAATTTTGTAATTTTTTTCTATGCAAACGCTCGAACTAAAAAAAAAGGACATTTTTCATTTCTAATACCCAAATTAAAATATCAAATCAAAACATCCTTTTTAGAATACACTCTAAATTCCCAATAAAAATTTTACCATTGTCATTGAACTGGAAAGAAAAAAAAAATCGGCCTACCTATAAAAATAAAATTAAATGAATCTATAAAACAAAGAACCAATATGAAAACTTTCTACGCAAATTTCTGTAATTCGAAAAAAAATTATAATATCCAAATTTCATAAAATATTTGTACCGCCGCAATTTTAGACCTATAATTAATAAATTCAATGTTATGCGCGGAAAGAACAATTTAGAATTTAATGCATAACATTTGTGCTTATTAAAGAAAAATCCTATGATTATTTATGTTAAACCAATTAAAATTTTGTTAAATAACTAAGAATTTACTACTCAATAGACAGATACCGTAGTAACGGTTAATCTCCGAACAATATTTAACGATAGGCCTACAAGAAATCCTTCAGTACAATACAATAGCCATTTTACAAAATATGTCGGAATTGTCATGAAATGAACGAAAGGAACGGAGAGAAAAAAAATAGATAATCAGCCTACCTACCAAATTTATGAGTATATAAATATATAAATTATATATATAACTAATATATACGTATAAGTTAATATGTAAGTATATAATTAATGAATATATAAAAAAATCCAAAAAAATTTATAGAAAATTTCACACAATTTCTCTATTTCAGTTAAACGAATTCTGCTTATTTTGAAATTTAACACAATCCTATACGGCCAAATCTGACAAATTTAATATGTTTAAGATTATTTTTCGATTGTCCCTTAAAATGTAACGTAATCCTATTTTAGCGCGAAGCGAGCAAGCAAAAAGCCCGTAAACTATATAAACAATTAAATAAAAGCCTATTATTATATACAACCAATCGAAATATAATCAAAAATCTGCTAATGAAACCCAGAAAATTTTTCATGTTCATGAAATGTTTTACAATCGGTACAAATTTTCGCTGAAACATTTTGACAGGACCGTATAAAATTTATTTATTAATCATTATTCTGATCACAATTATCACTAATTCCAAAAGTTTAAACACAAAAAGTAAACAAAGGTAAGCTGAACAGGCATAACAGTGGAAGAGACGAAAAAAAGAAAAATTGAGTCCTCAGGCAGCACGATAATTTTCAAAACTATGTCCTCTCCGACCTAATGAACGAAATTTAACGTAATAATGACTCGCAATATTGAGTCGGACAAGTTTTTCTACCGACTCTGTAACGACTAAAATAAGTTTTGAGTCTAGACTCGATCTCAAACAACAAATTTTGACGCGCAAAAATTTTGAAGCGACGTGACTCAGAATAATTTGGAAAACAATGGGCGCCATTTTGAAATTACATTTATAATGAATTTTAAGGAATGAAAATCGAAATTTGCCTGCAAACGGGGTAAACTTTGCATTTACATATTTTAATAATCGAAATAAAATATTCATTAACGCTATTGGCTATTTTACCGGGTCGGCAGAATTTTAATCGAAATAATAGCACGTGGGTAAGCCTCATACAAAATATGATGTAAGACCGCCGCTAGCCACCAAATATAGTGATCACGCCTTTTTTATTTACTTTCTTCATTATTTACTCTTCTATCGGCTCTTTATTTCATTTATCGTTGCTTTCTCTACACTCTTTCACTACTATAAATTCATGGTAGCCACGCCGAGCCAAGACTATGAAAGTCGTTACAAAACAAAGGGGGGTTTATTAACACTCTTTTAACACTTTTTATTATTTATTTAACTCCGAAAATGGTTTAAGTAATTTAGGGGGTGCGAGTACGGAATTTTACGATAACATTTTACGTCGGAGAGGAACACAAACAATTAATTAAACTTTACGTTACATGACGCCAACCTTACGCGTAACGCGTTGCCTAGAAGACTCCCTTGTGGGGGTAGTCTGCTCTGTGGGCCTCTGTTCAGGATTGCCAACTCTACCCATTTTAAACAATTTAAATCTAACAAACATACTTTTTCGTAATTCCATAATTATTAGTAAATGATTTACATTAAACATTATCTTAATTAAACAAAAATTAATATTCTTAACTAGGCATTACTACAGTAGTGTGTATATATAAAGGGTGTCTCAGAAGTCTTGGAGGGGTTTTATTTGGCTATAACTTGTTTGTTTGGGGATCAAATCAAAAAAGGTTTGTAACACTTGAAATATATTTATTGCGATTTTAATTACAAATTTATTATCTGGTGAAAATCTTCATTTTCATTGCGTATATCTAAAATCGCATTAGCGTACGTTATCCGACTCTGATGATCTTGTGGTTTAATTTCTTGAGCAATTTGAATTTTGTACGGGTAAAGATTGATATCCTCTCTTAAAATTCGATGTAAGGAACTTCTTGAAATGTTTAATTCCTGGCTGCGTAGTCGGACTGATGTAGATTTTCCTCAATGCTTTCACGAACCATCTCAACCTGAGTTGGACTTCGGCTTGTCCGAGGACGCCCAGTACGTGGTTCGACTCCTCGATCCTTTCCCATACGAAATTTAACGACGTACCGCCGAATAACTCGATCAGAAGGAGCAGAACGTGTGTTGAATTTTAATCGAAAAGCTCTTTGAGCGGCAACGACTTTGAGCGGCAACGATGAAAGAGTTGTTTCTCAAATAAAGTTCCACAATAGCCACTCTTTGTTACACTGTCCAGGATTCCATTTTCATTAATCGCAGCAAGGGTACTTTAGTTAAAAAATAAAATAAATAAATTAATCAAAAAAGAAAAAGGTTACAGCCAAATAAAACCGCTCCAAAACTTCTGGGACACCCTTTAATATATCTATATATATACACACACACATATATATATATATATATATATATATATATATATATATATATATATATATATATATATATATACACTGCATATAATTTGATGTGTGAGAGCCTGATCTTTGCATATACAAACGCTTACGTTATATCTATCTACATGTTCATCATGTAGATCGGGAGAACGAGCAGCCTAATCATTTTCATTAGTCAATAAAGTAACATAAATATCATCAACTGTTGCCGCAAAATAGAAGTCAACATCTTCCTTCCTTGAATAATCAATTTTAAAATTAGAAAGAGCCGTTTTGAGCAGAAAACTGAGATTTGTTTATAAAAAACCTCTGAACAGTTAGCTAGAACAACGTGAAAAAAGTGTTAGCAGCTGACGAGGAAGCTTCTAACAGTGGCTGTATCCTCCAGCGCGGGACACGTCAACGCGAAGAAGAGGCGACGTCAAACCGAAACATCAACGCGCTGGTGACCAAACTTCCTCAAATCTCCGTGCAGCAGGCTGTCTACGGTAGGCCAGACTGGCAGTCGACGGCCTGTTGCGTGGCACGGTCAGACTGCCGATCGGCTCCCCGGGCGGACCTATTCTCAGCGTGCTATTTTTCATTTACGGGGAGCAATTGCGTGCTCCCCGGACTACTCTTACTCTCCGGCGACATTAAGACTAATCCAGGCCCCTACAACTTACACATGTCACCATACACAAAGACATAGACACAATAGCACCAGGAGACACATACAGAAGTATAATATTAACATATTACAGTACAACGCAGATGGCCTCACAAACAAAATCATGCAGCTCAGGGAATTCGTACACAAACAAAACATTCACATAGCACTTATACAAGAAACAAAACTAAAACGCACACACAAAACACTCACCATCCCTGATTTCACGGCGATCCGTCAAGATCGTACTGGAGGTAACGGGGATGGACTCATTACTTACATCCGTAAAAGCATTAGCTACACTGATGCCACCCAAAATATTACAAACACAATCCAAGCAGATAACACGGTAGAAATACAGGCAGTTAACATTAAAACACGCGCAAAATACAACACCACACTAATCCAACATTTACATCCCACAAGACAGTTCACCTCAGGTGCCAGCCAATTACAATCCACAGTTACACAATCTGGCCTCTCTCACTAACGTCATCTTTGGAGGAGACTTCAACGCTAAAGAAACTAGTTCGTACCTGCACAACCAAAACAACACCAGAGGCGCCAACATAGCCACACAACTAAACAGCCTCTTCATTCTTAACAATACAGAAGAACATACACACATAACACATCAAGCAGGATACTCAAACTCCTCCCCAGACATAACGTCACTAGCAACACATACACACTGGAGAACAGAAAAACAACTGTCATCAGACCACCTGCCCATCATCATTAGAACACGTTCTACACTCTGCTCCAACAGCCTTAGGCACACTTACAGAAATTACAAGAAAGTTGATTGGGAACAGTTCAAAATACAGACTGAGGAACAATTCACCACATTAAACAGCACACCCATCATAAACATCAATACAACACTCAAGACATTTAATCAGATCATCAATAATGCAAACAAATACATACCGAAGGGCAACATTAGGAAATACAACCCAAATTACACTGGAGAAATAGCTCACCTCATGAGGCAACGTAACAACCTCAAACATAACACGCAAACATAAAACAGCAGAAACAACAGCTCAACATAGAAACAAACAACAAACTCAAAGAAAAACAAACAGAAACAGTTAGGGAATTCATAACAACACTAAACCACTCTACAGATACATCCAGGCTATACAAGACTATAAACAGCATTACCCACTCTAACAGCGGCATTCACACCTCACACGCGGCTATCTGTCGTAGCCAAAATAATATCCCAACATATACACAACAAGCTAACATTCTAGTTAATCACTACGCAAAGATAAGTCACTTAAACAGAGACAACAACCAGAAACACGCAGACAGACAAACAGCCAAGAACAAGAAAACCTACAGACTCGGCACGACCATTACACCCTTCAATACAGACCAGACGACCAAGATTATCAAAGACATTAAGAATTCGAAGGCTACTGGACCGGACAACATATCTAATATACATCTTAAACACTTGGGCCCACAGGGCACATATTCATACCAACACTGTATTATTCCTGACATATGGAAACATGGTAACATTATTACACTACTCAAACCAAACAAAAATCCAACAGAACCAGCTTCCTATAGACCCATTACTTTACTATGCACACCTTCCAAAGTAACAAAGAGACTAATCTTACAAATCACCAACCCACACATACCACTATCGCCTACTCAACATGGATTCAGACATCACCACTCAACCACGACATTACTCACTAACCTTACGCAGCACATCATGGATGGTATCAACTCCAGACGACCAGCTCAACGTACACTATTAGCAACAATAGACATTAGTACAGCATTTGATGCTATCATACGCTTCCCTCTCATAAACAAAATACTCAACACAAACATGCACAATAACACCAAAAGATGGCTGAGGAACTATCTTTCAGGAAGATACTCACATGTCACATTTAATGGCAAATCATCCAAAAACAAACTTTTTCCGAACGGGGTCCCTCAAGGCTCTGTTCTCTCACCATCACTTTTCAACTTATACATGCATGACATTCCAACACCCATATATAACAAGCTTACCTTATCATCATATGCAGATAACGTCACTCTAACATCCACCCACAACAACATCGACACCGTTACAAATAACCTACAAACATACATAAACAGTATACAAGACTGACTCACACACAATAGACTCAAAGTAGCGCCCACAAAATCAACCATCACTTTGCTTACAAGCAATACAAAAGAACACCAGATAACTCCACAACTTACACTAAACACCAACATCCCACATACTCACAGGACCAAAATACTTGAGGTCACATACAACACATCATTATCTTTTCAAACCACATTCAGGACATTAAAAACAAATATCCGTCAACACTTAACACGCTGAGGGTACTAACAGGCACAAACTTTGGACACCAGCAGGAAACAACATCACTCATATACAAACAATATATTCGCTCAGTTATGGACTATGCTAGCCCATGCTGGGCATCCATTATCTCAAACACACATATAACACCTTACAGACAATAAAAAACAACGCACTTCGTATCATTACAGGATGCACTCAAACAACACCAATGGAACACCTGCGCACAGAAACAAAAATACTGAAAGTTAGGGAACATTTAGATATGAGGGGAACCCAATTCATGGCAGCAGCGACAACTAACCCACAACACCCTTGCCACTACATGTACAATCATGCACCGACACCTCGCACCATTAAGGTAACACCAGAGAGACATTATAACCAAATACTCCATTCCATACCACGCCCCACAGACATCATACAGTACAGAAAACACACACACACACACACACCTAACCCACAAAGCACTGACACTACTCGGTCCGAATGCGGTCCTAGGTGCGAAGTCGCCACTCATTAACAGGTCAGAGATCAGCCTGAGCAGATCGGATCGAGTTAACTTGGCACGATTCCGATGTGGACATCACCCCAACTTAAAGACATATAAACACAGACTAGACAACTCCATAGCCGACACCTGCCACCTGTGCAAGGACACACCACAAACAATTGAACACATTGTGACAGACTGTACCGCTCTAGCACAAAAACGAACACAACACAACATCACTACTGCGCTGAACTTGTGGTCCACTCCGGAGAGGGCGATCGGTTACCTGCGTGCCGCCGGCTTGCTCGATCAGGGTGGGCTGATCGGCTAACCAACAACATCTATTTATCTCTCTAACGTATCAATCTATCTTTTCTAATATGTAGAGTTTCTGTTTACACTGTATATATTTTGCTTTTTAACAGCTACCACTAAATATTTTTTTTAACTTTGAATTTTTAACGCCAAGTGTTTTTTGTGTTATTCTTTTCCTGTTCTTTTTAAGGTTCATTATTATGCACACAAAAAAGATTTGTCTCTTTGCAGGATGCATTTTTCAGACAAGCCTATGATTTTTGCAGGCAACGCCTTTTTGTTTCAAATACAAATTTTACACAAAATTATCGCGCATCCTACCTTTTGAAGAGAAGTTTTTAAGCCAGTGAGAACTTAGCATTTACTTTAAGTTCACGAACCATTTACGTTTTGAGTGCAGCTTCACAAATTTGGTCTCACTGGCTTTAGATGTCAAGTTTAAAATTTTTATGGCTGTGATATTTTCTTAAATTTATGGACTGACTTGCTTTTCCTCGATTTCACAGAAGGGTATAAAATTTTACACAAGTGTGGTCTGAGTACATAGCTGCACAAATTTATTTATTAAATTTTACCACAAACAACACAAATTGTAAAATAGGTAGCTCCATTGGGTAGAGCTTAGAACTCTCGACGCCTGAGCTTCGCTCAGCGTCACGCGGACAAAGGCCTTACTGAGCTGAACAACAATTTGGTCACATAAACTTTGCTTTAAACCTTTTTGTAGTGAACGAATTTGTTCGATGTTTACATCAGATTATTCACGATGACATTCTCTATCTTTTGGTGTAAAGAACTTTTGGTGTAATATCTTATGAAAAAAGTTATAACCTTTACAAGAGCCTTCCGCGAAGTACTACTAGTCAGGGTCAAAAGAGATTTGGCGACGCACGGCAGTGTGTGGACGATATCATATTTAATTTAATAATAGCATAAAAGTTTGGGGTTGCCTTTTTGGATATGAGCAAAGATTTTGAGAGTTCATCACATTATTTTAGCGGAAAAACTCTTACTATTCATCCACTTTTAGGAAAACTTTTTTTTGTTGGTATTAAATTAATGAAGATTCACAGAGAAATTCTAGAATTCTAAATTACCAACAGTCTCTAATAAATAAACAACCAACTAATTATAAAAATTTTAAATTCTTCAAGCCTAAGGTGGGCACACAAAGTATTAAATAATTTTGTAAATAAATGTACAAAAATTTTGGCATTTTCTATTTTTTCTATTTTCCTAAAATTTTATGATATTTTACAATATATGTTGGAGTTAAACTAATTTTTTTATTTGTTAAATTTTTCCAAACGAACGCTTAACTTTTCATAACTATCTTATAGCATGGTACAAAAGATAAGGACGAATATAAATTAAATATTTCTCTGTATGAATACTTATGAGCGCCATTGTCAATAGAAATATGAAGAATTTAACATCTTTTCGCGCACACACACACACACACACACACACACACACACACACACACATATCGGACTTCTTGTTACTTGTTGAAGGTGAAGAGTTAGTCAGACAACTAATCGGAGGCCTATGACCCTGGAGACAGCGCAACAGGATTCGAAGAAAGTTTTGAATTGGGATGGATCAGGTAAAGAAAGGGCTAGGGACGGATATGAAAGGCGCAGACGGAAGAGTTGATGGGAACCCAGCAGGAAACGCTGAGGAAGATGGAGCTCTATGAACCTAACGGAGGAGTCGTAACCAAGGCACGGAGGAAAGTGTGTTTCGGAAATTTGACAGATACGAATCAACGAACGGGCGTTCGAGAGAAGAAATGGCGAAGAGCAGGAATTAAGGAATCACTGGAAGAAAAATAAAGAGAGAGCAAAAGTTTGGGGAATAAATTAGCAATTTAAAATTACACACAAGAAATAAGTTGAAAAGTCAAGGTAGAGAGTAAAGAAGAAAGGAGGAGAGACAAAATGAACCAAAAACGGAATGGGAGGTTGGTACATTCGCAACAGGAAGGGAAGGGACGCTGGAGAAGCGACACTGGATATAGGGAATAAGAAACATATGGAATGCCTGCAAAATTGAGGGAGACGAGTAGGAAGAGTAGAAAGGAGAAAAGTGGATGGGGCGGGGAGGAGGAGTAGGAAGAGGAGGAGGAGGAGGAGACAATACAGAAAATAAAGAGGAAAGTTACGGAAGTTATATTAAAGCTAACAGAGATCCTAAGATCCATTCTAGGCTAGCCCAAGAAAGAACTTAGAAAAGAGAAAAAAAGAAAAGCACGCAAATGAAAATAAAAAATACCGAGAACTCTCAAACATGTTTACATTCATAAACGTGTAAATTTCACACAGTAGTTAGTAGTAGTAGTAGTAAAGTATAAAACATACAAGGTTTTTGTTCTTCGCTAGCTTTAGACTTCATTAACACCATGCGTCCACTTGTCTCGTGTACCCAGTTATGTATTAGAGGACAGTGGAAGATAAAGGATAACGTGAAACTCTAGAATACTAAATCTAATCTATACCATGCATTTTTCAAAGCATTTTCCTTTATTACATACAAGGAGTCATCACTTCATCGTCGCGTCATTTCTTCGACTGAATGTCAAAGGCCACCGAGCTGAGCGACTGACTCTCCAAAATTAATTAGAATTTATATTGACATCTTTCGTACAGGAATTACTTATATAGGAGAGCGATGAGCCAGAGGTATCTCCAACTGGTCAACAGACCCCAATTTAAGAATTTTCCCGAAAGTGTACATTATATATGATTCCCTTTCCCCCATACTTTTTAAAGTTTTTTCAGTACGTATTTTATACTGAATCTTTCGCATATGAATTACTTAAACACCTCCAGTTGTCGATCAACCTCCAATTTAAGAATTTTCATGATTTTTCTTTTTAACGAAATTCTGGTACATATTTTGAAAAATATGACATTATGCTATCATATATACAGCAAGTTAATATACTATGATTTTCTTAAAAATACGAACAATCGTACACTCTGTATCCCCAAGCATCATACGTCTCTTTAGAAGTTTTGACTCCTAAGAGTTCCCATCAAGCTTCTCTTCTCTGCCAATGAGGTATCGTGCGAAAATTCCCAGTGCTCTGTAACCAGAACCAGCAAGCGCATCCTCTTATATTTATTGTCAAAGGGAAACATTACTACTACTACCACTACTACTACTACTACTACTACTACTACCACTACACTATCCTAACAAGCACTTCCGTCATTGTAATGACAAGAAAAATGGAGTAAAAAAAGAGTGGGGAGAGTAGCTTCCTAAATATAATTTAACACAACTATTCGCAAGTTTTACTCCCCATAATTCCCATCAATTAAATAAAATAAATAAAATTTTAAAAATAAAGTCTATCGTGTGAGAACTCCAGTGTTCTGATACAAATCCAACCAGAGCTTCCAACTACATTTACGAACAAATTGGAATACCACTAACGTAACTCCACCCCCAACCACCTTCCACTACAGCCCTCCTTTTTAGGTCTATTCGAAGGGGTTGACTCCCAAATGTTCTCACATTGATAACAGTCACTGTTCCGTAACCAGATCCAACCAACACCTCCTATTATATTTACATCTAAAGGGATATCACTGCTTCTCTCTACACAAATAGAGAGAATAAAAAGAGGAATTGAAATAAAAAATGAGGAGGAAGGAGACCCTCAACCTGAGAATAAGATTTAGCAGTGGGATACGTAGAAGTTGGGAGGAGAATGGAGAGAAGTACTAGAAGAAGAGCAGGAAGGGGAACTAAGAGATCCTAGGTGAAAAGGCTGGAAGTCTGGGAGGTACGCCTTCTTTGAGGTAATGTCTCAGTGTATATAAATGACTGTTTAGATCCGTAGGGCATAAACCATTAGCTGTAGCTCGGCAATGGCTGTCCTTAGTTTTACTATAAATAAGGCAGTCGTGAAGTGGCCTAATGATTCTCACAAAAATATCAGGTAGGAGGCTTACACTTTTACCACACACACACACACACACACAACACACACACACACACACACATATATATATATATATATGTGCGCCTCGGTGGTATAGTGCTTAGCATTGCTGATTACGGTTCGATTTCCGGCGAAAGCAGGCGGCGTACAGCCTACCCAGTTGTTCATCCTTCCAGAATAAAAAAGGTTGGTAGATAAATGGATACCTTGGGTAGCCTAGTGGTTAAGACGCTGTGTTGCTGATCGGGAGGTCGTGAGATCAAGTCCGGGCAAGGATTTTGTAATTTCTGACCATTCGTGCTGGGTCGTAGTTCTCATGCTCTCAAACACATACTTCTCCCTCTATTCCTCACTACATATACATGCATCTTACACACTGCATAATCTTTTCGAAATTTATATAAAAGAAAGCCATCGTTTTTAAGAGCCTCGTTGACCTTGATTTCAGCTCTCTCCTTCTCCTTCTTCTTCTATAGGGGGTGGGGACGTTTTAGCAGGTGCTCGCCAATTTTTCACACATATATATATATATATATATATATATATATATATATATATATATATATATATATATATATATATATAGGGTGATGCTTAAATGTGTTTCATAAATCGAAGGGTGTATTCTTGAGACAAAAGTAAAGAAGCAAGATCATATAAACATAGGTCGAGAAACCCGTAATGAAGATTTTTTTACATTTTATGCAAATACACAGTGTAATACTTTTGCTTTATTAAAGTATATGTTCGAAATTCTTTCCTACTTCTTGAATGCATGCCTTAGCACGTCGCACCAGTGATTGTCTGACACACTCACAAATTCTCTACCTACCCCTTCATCGTAAACTACCCCAAACGACCATTCCCTCACTTGTTCATACTCACTCATTTTCCCCCTTTAACTATCTCTATCCTATTTTGCGACGTATTGAGGCAAGGTCAGATAAATAAAAAAATCAATCAATATTTTATCCTTTAATTTCTTCCTTTAAAGATGAAGGTTTTTGAATATCTGAAAAGAACCGTTATAAAAATATAAATCTGTTCCACGCAAACTAATAAACTAATTATGTTAATTTCTTTATTTTAGATAACCCTTATCGCATTCAACTTACCGAAATAATTGTTTTATCTCCTGGTACAGGAATATATAATTCCTAAAACCTATTTTTTACTGAATAATAAATTAATTTTAATTATATACTAAACCAATTAAGCATGAATAGATCTCTATTCTCATTCTATTCTATTCGTAGTCATTTCTTATGAAATGTTATGTAATGAAATTTTATATTATTATAATTTAATTTATAATTTTTTGTTTTAATTTTAATCAAAATTATAATCAGATTCAAAAATGGTGCAACGATAATTAATAAATTAATAAATAGTTAATAAATCCTATTATTTCTTCTATTAATAAATATTTGTTCATGTATATGAAGAAAATTAAATAACTTGCTTTGAATCATATTAAAATATTAATTTAATACAATGAGGTGAATTCAATCAATAATATCGTATTGTCATGACAACAGAAGATAACTTCAGCTATATGCAGAAAGGCGTATTTCAAACGTTTTCTTAAATAGGGAATTAAAGCACAATAAAACTTATTAGAAGCACAGGCTTTCGGCCTATTCCAAGGTCTTCATCACTCGTACCTGATGAAGACCTCCTACAAAAAGTGACAATAGAAGCTTACGGCGGAACAGCCGGCACTTGCAAAATGACAGAGAAAAAGTTTTGTAATGAATGCTGAATTGGAAAGTTATCTTGGTAATTAATAATTATTAATAAAGCAAGACCACAATTTTGGAGAAAGGAAAACCTGACTAATGTCTAATGTAGGTAACCTTTAATAGCGTTTGAAACGTAACTGTTACGACGAGAAAGAACGAGTGGATTCTATTAATTTGTACGATTATGTGCCAACCATGAATTGAAGCGAGAAACTAAAGTAAAAACATAAATTTAGGGGAGGTGTCTGGAGTACCACCGTCATAATACAAATGAAAAG
Organism: Bathynomus jamesi; assembly: GCA_023014485.1. Taxonomy (NCBI): domain Eukaryota; kingdom Metazoa; phylum Arthropoda; class Malacostraca; order Isopoda; family Cirolanidae; genus Bathynomus; species Bathynomus jamesi. Next base: position 2,854 of record JAJOZX010010677.1, on the reverse strand, counting down.
GCCAAGATTTTGTTGGATAAATAGGATATTAATTAGAAATAACGCTAAATAAGCTGTTAGTCATCAAGTATTACCGAAGTTTGGCCAACATTTTCTTCTTATTTCTGGTCCTCATCTTACACCCGCAATATTCTTGTTCACACAAACAAGTAAACAGAATTAACCTCTTTCGTGCCATCTCACTCTTATTAAGAAACCAGAATCATAAAGCTCTTAAACCTGATAGAAATGGATTGCTGAATTCTATATGCAAAATATGGTTGCCTCTGTTAGAATCTCATCATTCCCTGGGATATCATGTGCATATGAAACAAGTCTTTTCAAGGTACTGTGGCGAAATCTTCGCAAATTAAATGTCTCCGCAAAGAGAGATACCTTAGCCCGAGTACCATAAAGTGAAAACCAGAAAACCAGGAGAGAGAGAGAGAGAGAGAGAGAGAGAGAGAGAGAGAGAGAGAGAGAGAGATAACTGAGTTACAAAAATTGAACAAACTTTAATAAGCATATGCAAATACGCAGCTATTATGCATGCTACTATTACCATTTCTTATATAGCATTCGTGCATTAAACGAGTTTGAACCGTTGGGGAAAATATTTGCAAAGAAAAACTACTGAAAATTTTGAAATTCAGCATAAATTCGTAATTGGTTTAAAAACTAATGTAATCAATATAAAAATAATAAAAAACAATTTACCAACTGGAACGACAGTGTATTCATCACGCATTTTTTACAGGTTTTTGCAGATGCGCCTCGGTGGTGTAGTGGTTAGCATCGCTGACCACGAATCCATCGGCCCCGGGATCGAGACCCGGTGACAGCAGCCGGTGCACGGCAAAACCCAGCTGTTCATCCTTCCACACACTAAAGAACGTGGTTGGTAGATAAATGGGTACCCTGGGTGGCCTAGTGGTTAAGACGCAGGGCTGCTGGTAGGGCGTGGTTCAGATTCCACGTTAAACTGTAGGTCTAAGGTGGAGTGAAAAGCTTGACCTACGTCAGAATGAACAATTCGGGCGGAAGCAAACCAAAGGTTACCAAAGATTCCTCTCTTTTTTAACCAATTTGGAGTTTTGTGGAATTTTGAAATTTTCAGCATTCTTTCCATAGATTTTATTTCCTTGGTGAGGTTCCCCCACCCCGCCAAACCCCCGAACTGTATCATCGTGTATCGGAATGAATTTCTGGAAGTGGATTTCTTAATTTGTTGTAAATTTACCAAAATTATTTTTAACACGTTTTTTACTACAGTTATTTTCTTAAAGGTCTGTTGCGTCTGTACTCTAGGTACAGACGCTCGATTATATGTATTCTGTGTAACGAACAACAGTCATATGCTCTCTAAGTACATACTGTATGTATTCCACATGAAAACGATATGATAGTGTAGTAGTAGAAATAATTAGGTCTGTAGTGGCTGATAGCATCGCAGTTAATGAAATATATTTCTCGGTGGCGCTGGAATTGGAGATAAACACCCGTATAGGAATGTATAACTCTGGACCCTAAAAATAGAATATTGTCTGAAATGCGCTCATGACCTTGATAATGCTTTTAATTTATACACCTTTATGAGGAATATTGAGTATCTGTGATGTCATTATGATAAAAAGACACCTCTGTGTGCCAGTTTTGAAAAAAAAATAACAAAACCTTATTAAATAGTGAAAAGTTAATGCATAGCGACACGCCAAAATATTAGAATATCTTGTCAGGTTTTCCAAAAGAATACAATAAATTCATTAGGTTTATTGAGTATTGCCAATATATTAAACCTTTATCAAAAAGCTTTTAACTCTGCGTCTTAGTATTTAGGTGGTTCACCCTTAGCCCTGATTACGGCCCCCAATTACGGCTCCTAAGTACAGCAGCCTCATATTCGCGGGATTTGGCTCCATGCGACTTATTTTGTTTACGAAGCTCAAACAAACCCTGAAAGGACACCGATTCGATGACGTTGAGACCATTAAAAAAAATTCGACAGAACAGCTTTTGGCCATTACGAGAAATGCTTTTGAAAAATGCTTTCAACAGTGGCAGGATTGTTGGACAAAGTGTGTGGCTTCAGAAGGAGGTACTTTGAGGGAGATTAAGCCGGATCAAGTAAAGATAATCCTTCCAAACAGAAAAGGGAGGGACTATCTTTACTTGATCATTTTTTTGGGAGGGATCATCTTTACTTGGTAAAGTTGGTAAAGTTGGTAAAGAATTAAACGGATGATTGGATGTAAGCTAGAGTTCCTGAACTCGTACCTACAAGAATTTTTGTGGCATGAACGACACAAATACAATGTTTTCAATGATTTTGCGACACACTTGCCAGCCAATACGCTTTAATTAAAGCTTTTTCCCCCCTCTTAATTTTTATCCAATAAATTGTAATAAATGAATTGGATCAAGTAAAGATAAGCACCCCAACCTTTTTTAGTTAGCTTTATAAGGCTAACTAACGAAAATATCACGACTTAACCTAACCAATCGTTAGGTCAACTGTACGCCCTTGACGATTGGTTAGGTTAGGTCGTGATATTTTCGTTAGTTAGCCTTATAAAGCTAACTAAAAAGGTTGGGGGTGCTTATCTTTACTTGGTCATTTTTGGGAGGGATTTGCTTTACTAGCGTGACCTGGGAGGGGTTATTTTTACTTAATCCATTAAGCCCCAAACCCTGTAAGTATCATATTTTGTCTACAGTATAATCACATCAGTCCGGATACATTTTGAACAAACCTCGTGTGTGTGTGTGGTGTGTGTGTGTGTATATATATATATATATATATATATATATATATATATATATATATATATATATATATATCTAAACACAGACCGTGCATGTAACAAGGAACTCTTCT